>PVKB01006408.1:0-63192 GCA_004027205.1 Ctenodactylus gundi | reverse complement strand
TAAGCATGATGTCCCACAACTATCTCATGGAACTTTAGACGAAAGACAAAGCGAAAGAGGGGGACAGGGTGGGGTTGGAGGGAGGTAAGGGAGGGTTGGGGGAGGGACAAAAGGAGAGCGGGAAAGCCCTTGTCACCTTGACAAGATACGTATGTGCACAAAATGCTCAACTCCATTGTAAACCTTAAATTTTGAACTTGTACATATCAATAAAATGGGGGGGGGGGGGGACATTGTTACAGCCTCTTTCTGGGAAAGCTCTAGCACTTAGGGTCAGAAAATCTGAGCTGGGTCCCCAGTTTCACCATTTATCAGATGTGTGTGCAGTAGCTATTTGTACATCCATCTCTTTGAACATCAGAATACTGGCTTCTCAAAGATATGAAAGTTAAATTGAAGAGTGTAGATACAAATTTGTTTTGAACGAAGTATAGAGTCACCTACAGTATTCAGTACTATTTCTGAATTCTATGTGTTAAAACTACAAAAAGTTGTCAAGTATGAAGCCAGGGATTTTTTGATATTTAGTGGAATTATGAATCTTTTTCACAAAAGTTTCTGTGAGAGCATTATTTCTGATACCATTGGGGGAAACAAATACCTCATTTCTGGGTAGGCCAAGTTCTGGGCGTGTCTGAGTCAGAAAGGATGAGCCACAAAGGAAGAATGTCCTATTGCTCTCTGACTCAGCAGCCAACATCTAGCATTCTGATGGATCTGTATTATCTCCACAGAATACTTTCATACACAGGATTTGAAATTACCCCAGGGTATCTCTTTCAAAACATCATTTCACAGCAGATTGAAGGCAGAGCAAATATGAAAAACTTGAGCGTCTTTTAGTAAGTCAAAATATAAAAAAAAACCAGCAAAAACATAAAACAAAGTGACACTTTCTTGTTTGTTTTGGAATGAGTTTGGTATTTTTGAAATGAATTAATTTATCTTTTTAAATTTCTCAGCATTAATTTCTAATATGATAAATATTAGTAGATACAACCTGTATCACCAAAAGCAAGGAGAGTGTGGAATTTTGAAGAACGTAGGGGCTAGAGAAAGAACACACGGTTAAAGCAGTTGCATACCAAGCTCAAGGTCCTGAGTTGGATTCCTCAGCACCACATAAGCAGGGAATGGTGGTGCATACCTGTAATCCTAGCACTGGGTAGGCTAAGATAGGAAGAGTACCCTGAGTTCAAGGCCAGCTTGGGCTACTAAGTTCAGGACCAGCCTGGACTACATACAGAGAAAGACTGTCTCAAAATAAAAAATTTTTAAAGAATATCAAGGGAACGTGAGTCGAAAAGTAGAAAAGTATGGAGATAATGTGATGTCAGGTGAAAAGGAATTTTAAATACTTTTTATTGAAAGAATTTTCCTTTGAAAGTTGCTATTGTTGTCTGGTTTCTAATGGTAGTGACACTGAGTTGCCGTAAGGTCTTTCTTTTCCTGGATGAGTCACCAAAATGTTCCTGGAATTGCTCAATGGATACTGTGCTGCCATCAGGGCCCATCTCTCTCATCCCCAGTCCCTACACACGCGCATTAGCAAACTAAGTTTAAAGAGCACCCGAAGAGTAGAAGCACAATTTGCTATCCAAAAATTGATCCAAAATCAATTTCTGATTTTTCCTTGGATGTTGATGAAACTCTGGAAATTCTATTATAGACATAATTAAGACAAGGTAAGGAAGTCCTTTCTCTTCTCTTCTGTACAGGCACAGGTACATTTCCCAGGTCATTTTTGCTGCACTGTCCCTAAGGGGACTCAAGTCTTGCCAAACTCAAGTATTATTAGAACTCAAACTATTCCAAAACTCAAAGGCCAATTTTTAATCACCTGTGATATGTTCATTCTCTGTAAGGATATTTAGGACTGAGAAAAAATAAGCCCAAATATAGCTCTAAGATGTTGAGTTACCTACTTTCCTAACTCTGTTGGTGATAGAATTATTGTTACTTTGTCATATCCTGCTGCAATTCGACCATTCTCAGCAGGTCCTTGGTGACTAATAATACCCTTAATTGCTTTTCCTCCTCTCTCACAGCTGGTAGGAGAAGTGATATATACCACAAAGAAACAGAAGGGAAGTAGGGATGGAGCTATTGGGTTCTGCCTTCTATCTAGCATGGGGGAGAGTGGGGGAGAGGGCCCTCTTCCCAGTTAAGGCTAGCGGCTCAGCCCAGTAGCCACCAAGCAGTCCCAGTCTCCATTAGGATTGCACCTCCAGATTCTAACTGACCTGCAACCTCCATTTTGGACCACATTTTCCCCCATCTTCCTAGAGCACCCATATTAATGAACCTTGAATTGGGTTTTCCTTCTCACATCTTACTATGAAATTAGTTAATGTAAGAGGGCAGGAGTCAAAATATCTTTTGTCTCGTAATTATTGTTTTCATTAGTGTGTGTTTGCAATACATAATAGTAACATTCAACTTGGGGGATTGGTGCACATATTGTGTCTTAATCGCTTTCACTTCCCCCTCCTTTCCCCAGGTCCCCTACCCATTTCCAGAGTACCATGGCATTTTCAGTCAACCGACTCTCAGTGTTCAGTAACAACTGCCTATACTGACGGCGTCCTGAGCCACTTCTATGACAGACTCCAAATGGGAAGAACAGGGGAGGGGAGACAGTGATACGGAGCAGTGAACACAACTTTGATTTAGCAACTAAGTTTTATATCATTTGAGATAATTCAGTAACTTTCCAAAAAGACAGGTAGAAGTTATTGTTAGGTTCTCCAGAAATAGAGAAATCCTTTTTGATAATTTTATTCTTTTGCTTTTAATAGTGACTTCTTAGGAAAACTGGTGTGAGTAGGGAAGGAAAAGGGGCTGGGACAATCTCAAGCAGCAAACTGCCTTGAGCTTAAAAATGCAAGGGCTCACACTGAGGGACTCTTGCCAAGAGAACACCTGCAAGATGCCCAGGAATTTAACGGTCGCAAAAATGTATCAATGGGATAATAAATATCACTCGTCCTTTCTGGCTCTCATGTAATCTTTGATGGAGAGGGGCGTTTTTATTTGTTTTGTTTTTGTTTGTAGAAGAAACTGAGAAAATTTTGTATCTATATACCCCGTGAGATTCAACTTTGAAATTCCCCTTTTGGGGATAAAGAAAATGTGGTATAAATACACAACGAAATGCTATCCAGCTGAAAACAAGCAAACAAGGGGGAAAAAGAAGAAAATTCTATCCAGGTACGGAGTCACACATCTGCAGTCCCAGCTACTCAGAAGGCTGTGACATGAGAATCCCATGTTCAAATCTGAGCAACTTAATAAGACCCTGTGTCAAAATAAAATTTAAAAGTGGTGACAGTACTGGAGATGTAGCTCAGCATTTCCTGAAGTCAATTCTCAGTGCCACAAAAATAAATAAATAAATAAAAGGAAAAAAGAAAAGAGAAAATTCTGTCACTTGCAGCAATGTAGATGAACCTGAGATGCGTGCCTGGGTGAAGTACGGCACAGAAAGACAAATACTGCACGAACTTATTTTAATGTGAAACGTAGAAAAGTTGAATTCATGGAGTGCAGAGTAGAACGGTGTTGCCAGGAGCTGGGGAGTGGCGAAGGGAGTGGGAGGGAAGAGAGCTGGTAGGCAGAGTACAAAGACTTAGACAGGAAAAGTCGATGTTGAGATAAATTGCACAACAGGATGACGACAGTCAATAACAATGTGTAGTGTATTTCAGAATAACTAAGAACATAAATGTCAAATGTCTTATCACAAAAATTGATTGGTAGTAGAGGTGATGGACATGATAATTAGCTTGATTCAGTCATCCCTCATTGTTTACACATACCAAAATACCACACTGTACCCCATAAATGTATAGTTACGGTTTGTCAATTAAAATAGTAATAAAATAAAAACAGTTTTTATTCCTCCACTTGATATTTCAATGTCACCAAGTCCCTCTTCCCAGCCAATAATGAATGGATGACGCATTTTGCTATGATTCAGTGTCTTCCCTCACAATCACAAAAACAATTAAACAACTCCATTACCACCAAATTCACATACTCTAATTCATCGTAGGTTGTGCTGCACAGAGCATCTCGTTTTGAAGGTAGTCATTCGCCATTTTAGTTATCTGCACAAGTGTTTTAGGTTAAAATAAGAAGCCACCTGGATATAGCCAATTTCTGCTGTGTGCCTGGTAAGGAGAGGTAAGAGGCAGAGTACGGAGACTGGAACGAAGTAAGTCAGCTCCCTCCCAGAAGACAGGCCCAGTGAAAATGGGCCAACTACCTGGACCTGGTGCCGAGCTAGTGTAAGACTTTCTAAAGGCCACTAGTCTTAAGAAAACTGAAAGTCAACGTGGTGCCACAGACCTGTAATTCCAGCACCCTGGAAGGCTGAAATAAGAGAACTGCAATCTATCTTAGTCTGGCAACTTTAGTGAGACTCTGTTTCAAAGTAACAACAACAACAATAATAATAATTTTAAAGTAAGAAGAACTGAAGATGTAGCTCGGTGTGAATATGCTGGGTTCAATCTCCACTACCCTCCCATACCAAAAATACTAAGTGAGGAAACAAAATACAGTGTTTACAGAACTATGTGCTCACTTCGCTGAGAACATCTTTCCATAATATTTGAAAAAATGTTATTTTACCAATTGAATAGGAATTTTAAATGTATTAAAGTGAAAGTAACCTGTTTCGAGATGTTGAACATGAATGGACTATGGCTCCCTATCCACAAAGCATCTCTAAGAAAAACAAATTAATTTAACTTACATTGATGGAACATAAATCATTCCTTTCTGGTATATTTAGGATATTAACAAAAACTGATCATAGAATAGGCCATTAAAAGAAAACAAATTCAAGTAATATCTTATAGATGTGTCTCTGAACATAATTCAATACAATTTTAAATTTTAAAAAAAACAGAAAACTACCTTTAAAAAACTCATATGACTAGAACCTAGTACATTATTGAACAACTCTTTGGTTAAAGTGAAAATAAAGATCTTAAACTGAAGCTTATTCATTGTCTGAAAACAGGCAATGAAGGTACTACACAGCCAAATTTTATGATATACAGCTAAAGCTGAGGGAAAATTTGAGGGAAATTTACAGCTTTAAACATATTTATTAAAAAACAAATATCAAAAACAGATAAGGATTCAACTCAAAAAGTCAAAAGTTGCTAAGTAAACACACACAAGACATACAAAAAGAGAGCAAAAATATGAAAAACAGGTATTTCAAAAAATGTAAATGATTAACAAACCAAAAAGTAATTACCATAAGATTAATAAAATAGAATTTTAGCAATACTAACCAAGAGAAAACAAGAACAAATACAAAAATAATAGCTGGGTGTGGTGGCACATGCCTATAATCCCAATATATGGGAGGCTGAGGCAGGATAATTGCTCATGAGTTCAAGGCCGGCTTGGGCTACAAAGTGAGATCAAGATCAGCCTGGGCTACAGGTGAGACTCTGTTTCCAAAAAAATTAAAAATGCAAAATACTGAAAAAAAGAAAATATATGAAGACCAAACAGAAGTTTTGTTAAAACAGCATTATGAGCAGCTATACTTTGACAAAGTTCAAAACTTAGACAAAATGGAAGAATACTTAGAAAAATGTGAACTGCCAAATCTGATGAAAGAAAAATAATGAATTTGAATGTATAAATAACTATAAGAGAAATCTAGGGCCCAGGTGACTTTGTGGATATCAGTATGTTCGAGCTAATTATCTTACATAAATTGTCATATAATTTGATCCAGAGAAGAGGAAAAGAATAAGAGATATCTGGCTTATTTTGTAGCACTAGTGCAATCTTTTTCTCTAAAGCTGGTAAGAAAGATAGAAGAGTAACTGGAGGAATGGCTCAGCTGTTTAAGTGTTTGCCTAGCAAGCGTTAAGTACCAGAGTTCCTTTCCCCAGCACCACATAAAGGGGTGTGGTGGTGCACACCTGTAATCCCAGCACTCGGAGGCTGAGGCAAGAGGATAACCTTGAGTTCAAGTTCAGCCTGGGCTCCATAGTGAGTTCAGGCCCAGCCAGGACTACAAAGTGAGACACTGTTAAAAAGAAAAAAAAAAATGGTAGAAAGAGAAATTGTAGTCCAGTTTAATTTACAAATACAGCTGCAAATATATATCCTAAGTAAAATATTAGTCACATAAACCCAACAGTGTCCCAAGCACATCACAGAGAGGTTATGTTTTAGGTGATGAGGCTCAGGATACACTCATCCAAATCAGCACCAGGTCAAACTGAGTATTTTAGGCAGAAGGAATTTTTTGCAAGACAACGTGTGTAAAAAAGTCAGCCACTCTGACCCTTCAGCCTGTTCCATAGAGCATATCATAAAACCCAGGAAGAATTTTCTGACCTACCCTTGAAATAGATCAACAGATTCTCAGTTGAGGGGAACATCCTTATTTCTGAGGATGAAGATCACAGGACAAACAGGCCTTAGTGCTAGGTTTCCACCAGCTCATTTACCTATTTTGCTCTATTTTGTTTCTCAAAGACTACTATGCTTAATCACACCTAGTATTAAAATAAACAGCTTTATCTGGATTTTGTGTCTTCATTTTCTTAGGAAGCTTTCTCTGTTGTATAAAATTTATATGAAGTAAACTTGCTTGCTTTTCTCTTGCTAGTCTGTCTTTTGTTTCAGAGGTCTCAGCCATAAAATTAGAATGGGTGAAAAAAAACCCGACATTTTCTGCCCTTACCCAGAAATGCAAAGAAATGTGTCCATCCAATTAATCTTATTGCACATTAGGTAGGAAAAGAAATGTGACTAACAAAATTTAAAAAAGAATTAAAGCACTTGAGGGCCTATACCCAAATAATTGAAAGCAGAGTCTCAAACAGATATTGGTAGAGCTAGGTTCATAGCAGTACTATTCATAGTTGACAAGAGGTACCCATCAATGAATAAACAGAACATGGCATATCCATACAGAAAAATACAATTCAATTGTTTCAAGTAAGGAAAGTGTGACACCTGCTACAACACAGATGACCTTTGGGGACAATATTGTAAGTGAAGTAAGCTGGTCACAAAAAGACAAAAACTAAGTGATCCTTCTTACAGGGGGTATCTCAAGTAGTCAAATTCACGGAGACTAAAAGTGGAATGGAGATTGCCAGCGACTGAAAAGATGGAGGAATAGGAAGCTACTGAATGGGTACAGAGCTTCCATTTAGCAAGATGATAAAATGCCATAGGTAGGTTAGACAACAATATGAATATCCTAAATGCTGCTGAACTTAAAATGGTTATGATGGCAAATTCTGTGCCAAGTATGTGTTATCACAATTAAATAAATAACATCACCCTCCTCCAAAAAAGTGCTATTACAGAGATGGAATCTTGGATTATTGGGGGAAACATGGATGTTTAAATAAATGTTGTGAGGGCCAACAACTATAAGGAAATAATAAAATTGGATTTCAATCTTATACCAAACACAAAAATAAATTTAAGATACATATGCAAAAAGCAAAACATAAAAAAACTTTTTTCAAAGAAAATACAGGACAATAATGACTTAGGAGTACAGATTCAGGCTGATCTATATGGCTAGTGATGGCAGCTGTCCAACAATGTGGACATATAGCTAGTGCCATTGAACTATATGCACTTAGAAATAGCTAAGATGGTAAATTTTATGTTATGTGTATTTTACTGATGTTTTTAAAAATATTAAAGCATTTCAATAACATCAACCTTTTTGAAAAATTTAAATTCTGATTAACACTAAGAATCAAATAGAAGTCTCTTAACATGTTAAAGATTAAATATGAATTCTATGGCCAGCATACACTCAATGGAACAAAAGAACATACACTTTCTTTAAAATAAGGGATAGACAACCTGATCCTAAGCTTATGATCAACATTAAGAGAAAGGAAAAAGAAGTTAGAGATATATGACAGGACAGAAAGAAAACAAAATATTATTATCTGTTAGTAATATAACCATACATCTAGAAAAGAGGTATATTAACAGTAAATAAGTGTATCAAATGAGTGAAGCAAATAATAACAATAAAAATCAATAATTCTCATACTTGCAATAACCATCTAGAAAACGTAACAAAAGATGCATACAGCAGAGCAACAAGACTTGAAAGTATCTAGGATTTAACTTAACAAAGAAATACAAAAACATCAGGGGTAAAAACTTAAAATTCAAATGAAAAGTACAAAGCTCAACTGTAGAAATACAGAGCACGTCCATGTAATTGAATGTGATCATTTAATATATAAAGACATCATAATAGGCAAATTCGCATACAAATTTTATGCAATCTCAACGTAAATTCTGGTGTCAAGCTGGACCCAAATCCACTACACTATGTAGCCCAGGCTGGCCTCAAACTCACAGCTAATCCCCTGCCTCAACCTCTCATTTGCAGAGATTACTGGTTCATGCTATGCTCAGCTTCTGTGGTGCCGGGAATCAAACCCAGGGCCTGTGCTTGCTGGGCAAGCACTTTAACCCCTGAGCTACAGCCTCAGCTCCAACTATATGACCTGTATCACTGTTGCTTTGTAATGAAATTTGAAGCTCAGGATTGTGATGCCTCTTGCTTTGTTTTTGTTGTTCCTGATTGCCTTGGCTACTCTGGGTCTCTATTGGCACTGTATAAATTTTAAGATTTTTTTCTAGTTCTGAAAAGAATACAATTGATATTTTTATTGGAACGACATTGAATCTATACATGGTAGCACAGTCGCTACGACAGTACTGGTTCTGCCTGTCCAAGAACAGGAGATGTCTCTCCATATCTAATGCCTTTTTCAATCTTCTTGTTCAGAGTACTATAGTATCCATCATAAAGGTCTTTCACTTCTTTGGTTTGATTCATTCTTTATTCATTTCCTTGAAGCAACTATGAATGGAATTTTACCTTCATTTCTTTTTCACTGATTCCATTGTTGGTGTCAAGGAGTGATATTGCTTTTGTGTGTCAATTTTGTTATCTGCCACTTTTCTTAATTTGTTTATTAATTCTGAAGTCCTCTGGTGGAGTCTTGGGTCTTCTATGTAAAGGATCATATAAGGATAATATGACTTCTTCACCCTTTCCTTGGTAAATAGTGAGAAAAAGACACTCTTGTCTTGTTTCTGATTTTAGAGAAAATACCTTTAGTTTTCCCTCACATAGTATGATGCTGGAAGTGGATTTGTCTTAATTTTATATTTTTATTTTTTAAGTAAGTTCTTTATACCTATTTTATTGGTAATTGGAAAAATGCAAAACAAACACCAGTCATTCTTGTTTTACTTTAATATATGAGTATCAACTTAAAAGCTGAGTAAACCTAAGTGTATGTTGGAATATATAATTCTAATGGGAGCATAGACTAGTGTAATTTTGAAGAGCAATCTGGAATCACTTAGTAAAATTAAGTACACACACATGCACACACACACACACACACACACACACACACACATCCTAGAACCCAGAAGTTCCCCACGACTATATCCCCCAGAAATCTATGACAGAGACTTTCTCATAGGGACCTATAAGGGAACATATAAGGATGATCATTGCAATATGTCAAAACAGAAGAACAGAAAATCTGAACGGTTCCACATCAATTAAAGGAACTGAGTTTGTTACCAACAACTTCCCTCAAAGAAAACTGAGATCTCACAATTTCACTTAAGAATTCAACTAAACATTTATGGAATAAATAATTATAATTTTATACAGACTCTTTCAGAAAATAGAGAAGGAGCATACAGTCCAATTCAGAAAGTTGCAAAGGCATTTTTTTGATAGCAAAGCCTGACAAACACATTACAAGGAAAGAATACACAAGCCAACATCCTTTTGTGTATAAAGATACCCAAAGTGTAGGAATGTGATAACAGATTAATTATAGCATTCACTAAAAAGATAATACATCATAAATAGTTCGATATATCTCAGAAATGAAATGGTGGTTTAACATTTGAAAATCAACTAATATGACTCACAGAGCAAAGGAGAAACCATATAATCATCTCACTCATTTGACAAAATTATACACAAGAGAATGAAATATCAAATTAGGAGAAAAATGGAACTTCCTTAATATAATGAAGAGTGCTAATGTAATAGCTGCAGCTAACAAATTGCAGAGTCAAGATTTAGTACAATCAACCAAAACTGTAACAAATTTTTTTAAATTTTATATGGAAATGAAAAGCTCCCAGTAGAACAGTGGAACCAAACAATCTTTAAAAAGTACAAAGTTAGTTGACTCACACTACTTGATTTTAAAACTTACTTGAAAGTTACAATAATTTAAAAACTGAGGGCAGATGAGAAAATAAATCAGTGGAACAGAATACAAGCCCAGAAAAAAGATGAACACATATATATTAAATTGCTTTTCAATCAAGGTCAAAACTTTTCAACAAGAGAAGCAAAGTCTTTTCAATAAATAATGTTGAAATAAATGGATAAATATTTGGAAAGGAAATAGCCATAGTCTCTACTTCCAAAAGCACTCAAGAATTAATTCAAGATGGACCCTATACCTGACATAAAATTCAAAATACATTATAGACACCTAATCGTAAAACCTAAAATTATAAATCTCATGGACGTAAATATCGAACATCTTAGTAGCTTGGGAATAGGCACATATTCTTCTTCAGATTTTTTTACATTTTATGTGCACAGCAAACTTGAGCAGGAAAGGAGATAAAGTTTCCATACACCAGCATGCCCCAGCACACACACAAAGTTCCCCCATATCAGCACTCAGTGTCACAGCATCATCACTGTCCAAAACCTACAGTTTACATTAGTGTTTACCGTTAGCATCACACATTCCATTGGTTTCAACATGTGAATTTTACACATGTTCACTAGGTGTCCTAGGTCCCTCTTTTTTCTCTCTATGCTCTGAAAATCACTGATCTTTTTACTGTCTCCACAATTTCATCCTTTCCAAAGTGTTATATAATTAAAACAATACAATGTTCAACCTGTCTGCTTGGCTTCTTTTGTTTAGTAATATGCATTGCAGTTCTTTCCATGTCTTCTCACGACCTGATGGTTCATCTGATGTTAGCATCATTCACTGAGCGCACCCACTGTCTGGAAGTATCAGTGTATTCATTCACCTGCTGAAGGACATCTGCGTTGCTCCCAAATTCGGACAATTATAAATAAGGCTATTATATCTATGTGTGGATTTTTGTGTAGCCATGAGTTTTGAATTTCTTTGCATAAGTTGCAAGAAACATGAGTGCTGGATCATATGGCTAGATATTGTGGTCTGGATCTGGTATATCTTCAAAAGTCTCATGTATCTGGATGTTACAGACTGTCTTTGTACTGCTGGCAGAGTAAGGCCTGGTCTGGAGGGGTGGATTACAGGCATGTAGTGGGGGCTTACCACACCTTCTACACCTGAAACATTGAGGTTAGATCCAGAAAGGGCAGATCACAGAGGTGGGACCTGGAAACAGATATATGCCGTTACCTTCCTCTGGGTGAACTTGACAGGACTTGACTTCCTGTCTGTAATGTGAGGCGCTGTCTCCACCTCTGCCTCAGCCATGTACTTCCACTGCTGCTGACTGCTTCTAAGTGGACTGTGACCTTTTGAAATTGTGAGCCAAAATAAACCTTTCTTCCTCTAAATTTATGGATGTGAGGTACTGAGTTACAGCAACAAAAAGAGTAACTAAGACATTAGACCATGTTCAGTTTTCTAAGGGATTGCTACATTATCTTCCAAAGTGTCTGTACTGTTTTGTATACCATTACAATTAAGGGGAGTTCCTACTGGTTTGGCAGCCCTTGTTATTATCAAGGTATAGATTTTTAGTATACAGAATCACTACTAAAAAGAAAAACTTTTAAATCACATTTTATAAAAATGTAGAAATTTTTCTCATCAAGAGATGTAAAAATGAGAACACAAGGATATTTATAATGCATATATCCCACTAAGGACTAATATCCAGAGTACTACTGTAAATTAATAACAAAAAGACCAAAAAAGTCTATTTAAGTAAGTAAAAAAACTTGATACTGAAAACAAAAAAAATACAAATAGCCAAAAGGCCATTAAAATGTTCTCAACCCTTTAATTTGCATACAGAAAAGGCAAATTAAAGCCACAATGAGTTACAATTTTATATTCATTAGACTGACTAAAATTTAAGTGTCAGTGGCAAAATATTAATGATATGAAATAATTGAATAATCTTGTATTATTGGTAGAACTGTAGAATGAAGCAAACATTTTGGAAAATTGTGGTTTTTTAATAAAGTTAAATATGTCCCTACCCTATGAATTGGAAACTCCTCTCCTAGGTATTTAGAGAGAATTGAAATATACATCCACAAAAAGAATGGTACAAGAATATTCATAGCAAAAAAAAGAAAATAAATAAACAAAATTTTATAAAAACAATGTTCCTAGCAACATTACTCATAATAGGTGCAAACAATCCACATGTCTATCACTATAGAAGTGGATATAGAAGTCGGGGTTTGATCATTTCATGAATACTGCTCAGAAATATAAAGGGGAGGAACTGCTTCTAGCACACAACAACTGAATGAAATCTCAGATAGGCTAAACAAAAGAAGCCAAACGTACCAAAATATCCACTGAATGATTTCATGTACATGAAATTCAACTGCAAGCAGCATATGTGTGGTAATGAAACACGGACAGGCATGAGGGGTATGAAGTGACTATTGGGTATATAAAAGAACCTTATGGAGTGATGCAAATTTTCTATACCTAGATTGGAATTGGGATTATGCAAGTATATGACCTTGTCAAAATTCACTGAACTGTGTACTTAGATCTGTACATACATCTGTTTATATAGTCACCTCAGTAACAATAGTGAAGAGGAAGAAGAAGAAGAAGAGGAAGGCATGCAGTCAAGAAAGACCTGAAAAGGAGAGTGGGAAAGTCCGTCACCTTGACATGATATGTAGGTGCACAAAATGCTAAACTTCATTGTAAACTTTAAATTTTTCACTTACACATATTAATAAAATGGGGCTGGGAGGAGAGAAAGACCTGAGAAAATCCATTCTGAAAACAAAAGACAAGGATGAAAAGTGAAGTAGAGATAAAAACTACGTATTTTTTCTGACTGAAGCAAATGTTCATTGAGAATGACTGAAATTAAGCTTTTCTGTTTCACTTAGCTTCAGTAATTATTTTCTTAATTATGAAAGATAAAGAGGATGGAGGAATGGCTCAGCAGTTAAGGTGATTGCCTAGCAAACACAAGGCCCTAAATTCAAATCCTGAGCACCACATACACTGAGCTTGGTGGCACACACCTGCAATCCCACCATTTGGGTGGCTGAAGGAGAATTGCTATTTTGGTGGAGTTCAGGAACAGCCTGGACTATAGTGCAAGACTTTGTCTCAGGAAAAGAAAATCATGTAAGATAAATCTTGACAGTCAGTTTTTTGAAACAAACAGGTCTTCAGTGATTTTATTTCTTGTGTGTGTGTGTGTGTGTGTGTGTGTGTGTGTGTGTGTGTGAGTATAGCTATCAAATACAAACCTGAAAATAGTTTTATGTTATTCTGCTTGTTGTTTATGAAGAATTAATATAATACTTTTAAACAAATTTTTGAATTAAAATTCACCAGCCACATTATTATAGCCTCCTACACACATCCTGATATAACCGTAGCATTGCCTTGGGAAACCTACAATGTCTTGTTCATTTATTTTAAGATCATTTTTTCATTCAAGTAATTGTAGAAAAAATACCAGCTAGCATGAGGCCAAGCACAATAATAAAGCTATGAATTCCCTTTTACAGTAGGCTCAATTTTGTCTTTGTTTTGTGCTGATATTGTCAGTCTTTTTTTAATTCCCTTTTCATTTGATTCCATAATTACCTTTTTAAAACTAACCCTCACTTTTATTACAATCAGATTTAACAATGAAATATGATAAACAGTATTAAGGCTTTTAATCAAAAAACTCTCCCAATTATGTCTTCAGTTACTATTAGAACTAGCAATGTCTTTAGCTGAAATGATTCATGCTTAATCTTGGACAAAAGAAGTAAAATATTATATTGCATCAAAAGGAAAACCCATATTTCTTTTTCCAATTAAAAGGCCTAATTTCACTTGCAAGTTTGCAAAAATGAGCAGCACAGATTGCCCATATTTAATAAAGTTATGGGCAAGTTTTTAAACTAAAAAAAAAAAAAAAAGATGGGGTATGGGGAATGACACAGCAGTTAAAGCTTTTGCCTTGCAAGCACGGAGGCGTTCAATTGTGTGGAATTCAATTCCCCAGCACCACATAAACTGGGCGTGGTGACACATGCCTATAATCCCAGCACTCCGGGGGCTGACGCAGGTGGATTGTTCTGAGAAGGAGGCCAGCCTGGGCTACATCAGTGAGTTCAGTACCAGCCTGGGCTAAGGAGAGACACCCTGTCTCAATAAAAGAAAAAATATAACTAGACTTATTTACCACAGAAATGACAGAGGGTAGATACATCACAAAAGGTACAAGAGGTCAATACGGCTCATTATTGATGGTGTTTCACATCAATGAAACCAAATGATCATGGAGTGAAACTTCTAAAACTGAGCCAACATACACGTTTTGTCTTTTTAGGTTGATTATTTCAACTTGTAACTTGAGACAACAAGCTGATGAGGACAGTTAAGTATTGACCACTTAATATAAATGTTGAGATCAAAGCCTCCTAGGAATCTTACTCCATGTTTAAACTATTTTCTAATTCAGTGTTTGAAGTATCCTTATAGAATGCAACTACCACAAATTTCAAGATCAACTATCTCATTCTTTCTTGGGTCTTTAAAATTTAGATATAGGCTAAAAAGTCCCGAATTTAAATCTTGAACCTGAGGAGCCCACTGACTTGTGCAACTGACTTTTAATATTTATATTTAGATGTGTAATAAGTTTCTCAAATGTAGACTCAAAATGAAAATCTTGATTTTTTTCCTTCCCATTAATCTGTGTTCCTCCAGTTTCTCCAAATCTTTAAATGTCAACCCTTACCTACTTACTGAAAACAAGACACTGAGTCATGCTAAATTTTTCTCTGCCCCTCACCTCTCATGTAGATTCCAGTAACAAGGTCTGGCATTTACTTCCTTCCACATCCACAGGCGTATCCTTGTCTCTGTTGCTACTGTCTCAGTTCAAACCACCATCATTCCTCTTCCAGGTTTCTGTAAGAACCACACACTTGTCTGGCTGCTCTTACTCTAGTTCCCTACAGTAGGAGCAAAACTGATGCTGTTTAGAAGATTAGACTCTATTACAATCCTACTTAAAATTCTCTAATGTCCTTGCATCGTACTTATGATAAGTTCAAACTTTAAGATTTGGTCCATAGGACTTTAAACAACTTAGCACCTACCAATATCTTCAAACTTGTCCTCGGCCATTTTCCCTTTAATTATTCTTACAGAAAAAAAAAAAATGGCTTTCTTTCTTTAGTTGTCAGATTTGCAAATAAAAGATAGGGTGACAAATTAAAGTTGGATTTCACATAAAAAGTAATTTTTAGTATGCAGAATATATGAGATATACTAAAAACAACCATTCATTGTTTATCTAAAATCCAAATGCAATCCATAATCCTATGCTTTAGCAGGCTAGGCTTGTGCCTGCCCTGGATTCTATGCACTTTCTCAGTTCCTTCCTTTCCTAGAGACCACTGCTACCAAAATTATTGTCATAAGACTAAACTTTGTTGCTTTAATCAAAGAGAATGTATCACCTCCTCAGAAAATTATTTTCTGGTCATCCAATCTACATAGTTCCCAACACACAAGTCCTGCCAACCCAAGCACTACCTCATTATTTTATTTTTTCCTTCTAAACATATAAACTTGATGAAGACAAGGACTTTGTCTATCCTATTCTCTCCTATAATCCCCAGTTAAATAGAATTGTGTTATATAATATCAGTTCAATACTAACTTTAATCAATTAATTAACTAGTTAATGCTTCTTGACACACTAATGTGATGGTGTCATTAAAATCCAGACTTGTGATGACTAGAGCAACTTCATTTCGTGGTGCTTATGCTATTTATGTATTTGCTGTATGAGTTAAAGTTTTATAATTTCTGTAACTCCTATTAATTACATCGAATGTAAAGGTGCTATTAAAGCCTCTAACTTCTGCAAACCTAAAATGCTGTAATTTTCTGTACTTTTGTAATTCTGTAATTTTCTATAACCCCAAAGTGTAACATTCTATAATTGGGTTGTGAGTTAATCTTGTGATAAAACATACCCAGTGAATTCCCAGCTTCCGGTAACTCCGCTGGCTTGCCAACATTAAAAAGGTTGCTAATGTTATGATAAGGCCCCAACATGTAACTTCTCCAGCCCCAAGGCCGGACACACGGCAGTCTCCCAAAATGAGATGAGCTGGGAGTCACATCTCCCACCAAAGATGACCACCAGGTGTCAGATTACAATTGCCTACTTTAAATCACGTAACAAGTCTACTGAAATAAAAAAACATGGATCCCGTAGGTTCCTTTATGTTGCTGTATTAGCCCACCCAAAATTAGTATCTGTTTGTCAAAATATGATTGGTTGCTATGTAGTTACTACGTAATGACGTTAAGCTTGCTTGAGGCTGCTCTCTGGAAACACACAGAGTTCAGGGTCAGCTCAGCTGGAGTTCCGTTGGCTTTCCCATTTAAAAAAAAAAAAAAAAAAACTTACCTTGCCCCAGTTGGCGTTTGGTGGTCTCTTAATTTCGATCTGTAACACTAATTTGGATAATACCTATACATGTGAATAAACTGTAGCCAGTAAAAAGTGAGTTAGACTTTTATTCTGAGAATATTGTTAAAACAGCCACATAGCTACTTATACAAAATCACAACCTTACTAGAATTATTGTAAAGTTCTTGCCTTTCTCGTTAGAAATATTTTAGTAAAGTACATTAGTTTTCCATCACTGTGACAAAATACCTCAGATAACTGACTTTGAGGAAAGGTTTACTTAGTTTAATGTTTCAGAGGTCACAGTCCATGGATGTTGTTGGCAAGGTAGCATTGCGGCAGAAGCACAAAGCAGAAGAAAACTGCTCACCTCAGAGAAACCAAAAAAAAAAGAAAGAAAGAAAGAAAGAAAGAAAGAAAGAAAGAAAGAAAGAGAAAGAAAAGAAAAGAAAGAGCGAGCAAGGAAAGGACAGGAGTTCCAACATCTCCTCCAAGGGCACGTCCCCAGTGACTTAACTTCCCCCAAGTAGTCCCACCTCATGAAAGTTCCACTATTTCCCAGAAGCGGGACAGGTTGAGAATCATGCCTTCAACCTGTAGGTCTATAGGGGACACTAGAGATCCAAACTATAGTGAAAAATACCAACAATTTCTAGACATCAAGAAAAAAAGTCACTAGTTAGATGATTAATAATTATTTCTTCTAAATAATATGTTAACTATAAGTAAAATATTTGACATAATAAAGCTCTATTTTTGTAGGCTTTAGTTATAGTTTGAAGCACCCCTCTTGAATATAAAATAGTATACTTACATTGTAAAGAATAATAGCTAGTTCTTATGTATTACTTTTTTTAATATTTTTAAGCCAGACATTGTGGAATACACCTATAATTTCAGATTCTCAAGAGCCTAAGGCAGGAAGCTTGTAAGTTTGAGGACAACCTGGGCTACTTAGTGAAACTCTGCCCCAAAATAAAAAGGGTTTGGAATGTGGCTTAGTTGTACAGAACCCCTGAGTTCAATCTCCAGTATCACACACACAAAAAAAATTCAAATGTAAAAGTACTACCCTCTTAATTACTCAGCTTATATTTTTTCTGTATTCAATTATTATGAAAAAATCAAATTTGATATTACTTTTGCTTCTACAATATTTTTCTTTGTAAAAATATGGTACAACACTATTCCTACTGGAAAAACATCATGCAATTGATAGCAATCTGTCTGCAATCCCATTTGTAAGAACATTTTGCTGCAAAAAAAAGACAACTGTCTTCTATGAGTTAGCTTTCTAAATTAAAAAGCCCAATTGATTTTCACTTACCTAGCTCAAAATATGTTAATGTACTTTCGTCTGAATTTCCTGATTTCCAGTTTTGCATCCATTTCAATCAAGAAACTACTCATTTTGGGGGAAACTGTCAGCAAAAAAAAAAAAAAAAAAAGCCAGAAATATGCTTCACAACACACATACAAATTCCTTAAAAGCATAGTCTCATTTTTTCATACTGTACACCTACACCACTTGGTTCCAAGCTTCAGAACTCAAGAGTACTTAAGTCAGGCGATGGTGGCATGCCTATAGATCCCAGCACTCTGGGCGTCTGCTATGGTTTGGATCTTGAGGGTCCCCCAAAAGCCTCATGCATTTCAAACTGTGTTACTAGCAGGCAAAGCTTGGCTGGAAGGAGTGGATGTTTGGAGTTTGACCTGGAGGGACTGTATAAACTTGTTGAGACGGGGGGTTGCCAGGACAGTTTCCAGGTGTTTGTTACTGACTTGTGGATCAGGAAACGAGGGAAGGCACCCACCCTGTGGGAGGTCGAGGGGGGGACAACTGGCAGCTCTGCCCTAAGGAAGGAAGAAGAAATATTGTTGCAGCTTCTTCCTGGGTAAGCTCCTTGGCTTGTGTCTGCTGTGGGGCAGCAGTTCTCCAGCCTCTGTCTCTGCCATGTGCCTTCGCTGTTGTTGCCTACCCCACCGATGGACTGCGTGTGGGAGGGACCTTCTGAAACTGGGAGCTAAATAAATCTTTCCTCTCTTAAGCTGTAGACAACTGATATTTTGTCACAGTAACAACTAAGCAACTCAGGCAGCATCCAGGGCAAGAGGATCACAGGTCTGAGCCCAGTCTGGGCAGCTCAGGGACTTAGCAAGACACCGTCTCAAAATTGAAAATATAAAGGAGCTGGGGCTGTAGCTCATCATAAAGGCCTTGGGCTTGAGCCTGCGTACCACCAAAAATAAATTAAATAAATAAATAAGCCTCAATAGTATTTAATTCCTCTTAGAGATAGTTTCTGAAAAGGCTTAGTTTGAGTTGTTCCCAGACGGGGAAAGCGTGTCTAGCCCAGGGGTGCTTTTGTCCAGAGGTGTGACAGCAGTTGCTTCCTCTGCTTTAGTCTTCAGTTCTCTCACTGCTATCCTGAGCTTCTTCAGGAGTTTGCGAGATGTGAGTCTCAGAGCTACTGAATTAATTGTCATTACTCCAAGCACGCTGGGCAGTCTGGCAGACGGAACCACATGATCACAGAATGGCTAATTTAGGACATCAGCCCATTACAGTGTGTGCCCCCAGGGAAAATGATGGGAAAGGCCACAGTCTCAATTTATCCATGGCCTTTTGAGACATTCCGTAACACCTGACTCAATACATTTTTGTTCTCTTTGTGCCAAATAACACAACTACACAGCCCAGAGTGTTATTTCAGTGTACATGAACTTTTTCACCAAGACCCTTACACAATCACAGATATCGTGTCTCAGTCCTGAGTCCATCCATTTATTATGTCTACACCTTCCTACCTTTATCTGCGTGACACAAACCTGATCCTTTTTATCATCCGATTTTCTTCTCCATGATACCCAGGGAGCATCCAGTCCTGTCCTTAATGAATAAACTGGCTCAGACCAACAGCAGCTGAAGATTCTTTCACCCACTCGTGTGTGTATATACATGTGTGTGTGTGTGTGTGTGTGTGTGTGTGCGCGTGCGCACGTGCGCATCTATAAAGTATGAGATGTCTTTGAAGTACTGTGGGGGAAAGAAAGATAATTCAGACACAGAGTTTATCTTGAAAAGATCAATCGTCCACCAGTAAAGAGAAAATATGCATTAATATTAATAACAATTATTAAGTACTATAATAATCACTGTAATACCAGGTATTATAGATTGGATCTAGAATACCCCCAAAGATTCACTTGAAGTCTCTATCCCCCCCCCCTCACTCTCTCTCTCTATATATATATGTATATACTCTTCTCTCCCTCCTCAATTGTAGAAAGCCAGTCATGGATTGAACCCTATAAAACTTCCTCATTCATAAGTTTAAAGGAACAAGAGGTTGAATAATTGTTTTATGGAATTAAAGGAAATAAGAGATGGATATATTAAAAAGGGCCTTTAGAAGCATCAGCACCTCACCTCCAGCTTTGAAATGAGTAATGGATTTTCTTAGTCTTATGTATAAAGACCTAAAGCGCAGCTTCAAAGTTGTGATATCTGCCAAACCAACACATCATCACCTGTGGTCACCCAAGCCACTGCTCTGTAGAAATGATCGCCTCACATAAGGTAGCTCCTGAAGTAGATGAAGCCCAGAGTACATGATTGTCCATAGACAACCACAGAGATTATCACTCAAGCTAAAACAACCCTAGCATGTGACATTATCCCAAAGAGTATACCAAAGGCTTCACAGACAGCAAGAGGAGCTGCTGCCCAGAGTCATGACGGCAGTCACGTCGAGTCGGGCTGCAACTCTCAACTCTATATTTTTGAAGCTAGAGGAGACATAGTCTCTGAAAATGTGGGTCAAAAGGAGAGGTGGGGGACTGGAGGAATAGCTCAGCAGTTAAAGTGCTCGCCTAGAAAGCGCTGAGTACTTGAGTTCAATTCCCCAGAACCACATAAACTGGGCGTAGTGGCCTGTAATCCCAGCACTCAGGAGGCTGAGGCAGGAGGACTGCTGCGAGTTCAAGATCAATCTGAGCTACATAGTGAATTCAGGACCAGCCTGGACTACAGAATGAGACCCTGTCTCAAAAAAAAAAAAAAGAAAGAAAGAGAGGTGGTCTTACGGCAGAAGTATGTCTCCACCCTCTGAACAACACACTGGGCTCCCATCACCACATGCTGATTAACAGAGCTTCCAGGGCTGATCAGTCTCCAAGCCATTTTGCTTTAGGAAGCTTTGATCTGAAAATGAGAAAAGTAGTTTCGGTGCTGTCATCAATAGGAAATTAGGGATAAAACGAATTCTATTTAAATGGCTTTTAAATATTCACAAGGAGAGCCACTGGGTCTCTGCCCTGTTCCTCTTCTCAGTCCCCTTTGCCCAGACAGCCTGTCACATCAGCATAATGACCACAGGCTGTGCCACATCAGCAGATGCTAATGACAGCCACAGGAAGTGCGGCGCACAATGGGCTGAGTTCCTTCCCCCACAGGAACTTGCTCCTCTAGGAAACGATTCAGTAAAAGGTCTGTAAAGTGGCTTCTTTCAAGCACAAAAGACAAGATACTTTAGAAAGTGACACACACACAGAAAAAGACAATGTGATCTAAAAGAGGCCTATAAGGAAATGTAAACTGGGACAATGGCTTCTCAGGCAGTTTGTGAAATGCATCAAAATTGAAAAATGTGGATTCCCTTTTGCCCTAGTGATTTTGCTTTCAGGACACTTCCTAGAACAAGTACCTAAACATACCTACAAGGACGTGCAGGGACACAAATTGTATTTGAAACCTGAAAAACAAATGTGCATAAGTAAAGGAATAGTTAAGTGAATTATGATTCAGCTCTCTATGGTACCTATTGTTCAGAGTGAAAAATAAAGATAAGATATATGTGTTTCGATGAGAAAAACAATCTACAGCTACTATAGTGCAAAAACATAGGATTGAAGACTATATATACAAATAAAACGTATGATTCCATTTATATAAAACATGCAGACATATAATTAAAAGACCAAAATGATATATCAAAGTGTCCACAGTTATTTCTAAGGAGTGGGCTAAGGCTGGAGCTGAGGAAGGATAGCCCTTCACTCTGCAGTACATAGCTCCCCTTTAGTGGAATTTAGACAATTTAAAATTTGAAGCTAGCTAGTCTTGTTTTTGAGAGATTAGTGACTCTTAGAATGAGAAAAATTAAGCAAATCAAATACAGACACAAAAGCAAATGAAGCTTTAAACATGTAATTCTGTGTTTCATTTCAGCCTTTTCAGCAGAATAAAACTCAATGTAATAAATAATAGAATTACGGCTATTCTATTTTGGGAATCACATTACCATTTGATTACAAATTGTTTGACCTACTAATAATAAATATGTACTGCATTTTTATTATTTCAGAATTTTTTAACTTTCATAAATTATTTACTCACATTTTACTAATTAGTAACATTTTGCCAGATTTGGTTTATTGTTTTATCTACCTATCCATCTATAAATTCATGCATACATATTCTTCAAAGATTTCATGACAATTCTCCATGTTGAATATAATTATTATGATTTGTAAACTAATATACTATTAAAATAATAATTATGGGGGAAGTTTCACAATTTTATGAGAAAGCTGGTACTGTTTTAGTAGGATACCAATCAAAGGATTCAAATACCAATCTACATTTTTTTTTACACTTTCTCTTTAGATGTTTCCTTTCCTCCATGTTCTTTGGTGTTGCTTGTCTATCTCTCTCAAAGATTCCTTCAAGTGTTTTATAGTTGAGGAACTTCACTTTAAAGGCCAAGCTGAGAGGTTTCTTTGAAAGACTATGATGGTGTGTTTAGAGGGGCAGGGAAGCTGAAATTCCTCTGAGTTCTGTGCTGGGAGTATGCAGTGAGGGGGGAGCCTAACAGGCTGATGGCCTTGGAGGTGCCTTGTTCAACCCAAGCCCCCTCAGCAAAGCTCTCCTGCCTGTCCTGGCTTCCTTCCCCGGAGGGCGGGGCTCTTCACCCTAGGAGATGCTCCCACTACTCCCAGTCATTCAAGAGGTTGGTTGCCTTTCTCTCTTATCTACAACTGTCTCATGTGCCAGTTGCTTCATAAGAACTGCTTAAGAGTGACCCCAAAATCCCTGGTGTACTCTTCTGAGTTTAGTTTTGTTTTTTTTTTTTTACTCTAATCAGTTCAGTCTCGGACTCTTTCCTCAAAATGGCTCCTGCTTACGTCATTGCCTGTTATGGCTAAGAATGCTGCCTCTGATCTAGGCTCCAAGAGGCCTTTTCTAGGGGGAGTTCGCATTGTATTTGTAGTATGCACTATCAGCAGGCTCCTTTTTTTGGAGACTGGGACTACCAGCTGCTGTCAATTCCAATTTCTCCCAGATTGGCACTCACCTTGATCAGAGGTTCTGGGCTCTGGACTTCCCTCCGTCTATAGGTGCTGGTGGCTCCCAGCTGTTCACAGTTGACCTGCTTCTTAGGCTGCTGTTTACCTCTGCTTCCAATGTGTTTTCGGAGTTTCTGGCATTCCCATGGCCTTCTTTCAATTGTTGGGGCACTCCCCTCTGTCCTAGCTACATTGAACAGGCTGTTTTTGACCATATTCTCAACTTTTTAAGTGGGTCCACAAGGAGACATTGTGCAGCTTTGTTAGCGGCTACCATCTTGACCTGAAATCATTGTACTAGGTTTTTTGATTTTATCAGCACAACCTTAGTTTTCTGTTCTTTCCTGAGCCATTAATTCCCTCACAAAACTGCACCGCCGCCTGATTGGTATTTCTACCTGAAAGTTCCAGGGGACTTAAAGCTAGCATGTGTAAAGCCAAATCTGTCATCTCCCAAAGCAGTCCATGTCTCGCAAAGGTATTCCCATGAAACCCCACCAGCTGGGTTTGAGGCACTCACTCCTGAGGGGCAGCTCTGTTGGGCTAACTCAGCAAACCGGTGGGCAAGTACTTTGCATTCTTCATCCACAGTGTCTTAATTCCTCTCTTCTCTGCCTTTCCCAAGAACTGTCCCAAAATACAGGCCTCTCCCATCAGTGGCACTCTCTATCTTTATTATATTGTTCATAGTATTCTAGTGTTCTCATGTCCCACTACACTCCTTCACCATGACCACTGTGACTCCTAATAAACCGTAAGTTCCTCAAATGAAGAATTCACATTCTACTTATGTCAGTACCAGCACTCTGCCTCAGACACACTGGATGTCAGCATAATATCTTTTCAGTAAACAAAGAGAAATAAGTAATCTGCCTTCTAGCAGGTTCTCCTTTTTCCAACTCCTCATCCCCTTTTCTTCAATATTCATCCCTAGTAGACAATTCAGCAGCAGCAGCAGCAGCAGCAGCAGCAGCAGCAGCACTGGTAATTTGCCACTTCTCAGATGAGAGTGTAATCCTTTCAAATTCACTCATGAATGGAATTTAAGGAGCTGCATTTTGATATATTCAGTGGCTTTCAGAGAAAACTTGAAAAAAATTCAAAGCTATAGAAACTGAAAAACTCCAGTGGGCCCTAAAGTTCCACTGAGACTCTTACGAAACAATAGAGATGACTATTAATGAATCACCAGAGGGTTGAAGACCAGGTTTCTTAATTATCGATCTTTAACTATTATTTCATGAGAGGAATGCACAAGCATTAAGAATGGAATCGTGTAATTTGCAAATCACTTTGAAATAGCTCTCTATGATTTCATCCTATTAGGAGTTGTTATTATTCTATTACTCAGAGGTCATTAGCACATCCTGCTAGCAGTATAGATCACATAATATCAAGTGACAAGGGGAGAACGTGAAGTATCCCAATTATGATCACTTTTAAAAAGAGCTGTCATGACCTTCTCTCCAGAGTGTGAACGATATCTTATGAAGTCTGAAAATGCTACAATCTTTCTCTGCCAAATGAACTACTATGGCAGGGGTGGGTGTAGAGTGAACTATTAAATGCCAATAGCTAGCATGTGTTACCTGCTTATTAATGTGCTCGGCATAGTTCTATAGATTTGATAATAATTCACAAGCTCCTCACAAACCCCTATGAGATAAGCTTTTTTAGAGATGAGGAAACTGAGCTCCCATTAAGTAATGTGTTCAAGTTTACATAGCTTCTAAAAGAGAACCTTTTAGGTATGGTGACAGGGAAATGCACTGCCCAGGCCTCCATGAGAAGGGAACTGTGCCAGCTCCTGGGAATACAGTCAGCTGGCAGCTCCATCAGGGTCAATATCAGTTGCAGAGAGTGAAGGCTTTGCCCAAGAGCCCATCCCCAATCCTCCCTAGGGCAGCCCGAAGAAATGTCTGATTACAATAGAACAATAAGGATCTGGCCTTCTGGACACTCTAGGATAGCTATCATGCATTGTACATACTCCACACTCTCCTAGGAGAGGGCCATGGCTTTGCCAGGTCTCTACTACACTTCACTTTTCCCTTTGCCAGCGTGTGCTTCTTCTCCTTCTTTTACACAAGAGTTGAACTCCACAGATTCTTTTCATGATAAACTCTGTGCAAAGACCTCCACCCATGGCCTGAGAATGGGTTCCAACTTGTCTGACCCCCAGCCCCTCCCTTTTAACTCTCTATGGTTTTCCCAGATACAGTGATGAACAGAGGAAATCAACGCATCACTCTGAAGACTCATCATAGCTAATTATTTCTGCCTCTGCTTACTACCAAACACTTGTTAGAACTGCCAAGATGTCACAGATGTCAAACTGTGCCAGGCTTTGGCCCAAAATCTAGGAAGAGGGGGAAAAAAATCGTGAGATATTTACCAATCTCTATGATAATATCAGCCTCCAGATAAAGTTTTTTGCACTTTTAATACCCTGAGATATACTTACTATTTTTAATTGCATAATTGTCCTCATCCTCCCCCCCAATCCGCATACTTCTGTCTCCTTCTATACACTATGTACTACTTGGGGCTTAAAAAATGTGAACTAAATGTAGGCAGGCTGACAGACTGCAAGGTTTCCACTCACACTAATTCGCTGACAGCACGCTCACTATTCTTATTCAAGTAACTGTAAACTTGCTATGGGAAATGTTAACATGCAAAGTCAACAACAGTGAGCGCATCTCTGTCTTTGCTTTTCCTCAGTACATTTATGGGAAATCTTAGAAACAGAAAAGAGGACAAACGGAGCCCAGAAATCCCCAGGAACTGTTCCCAGTACCGCAAGCTCCCAGGTAGAGAACCAACATGGACTCTCAGGTTCTAACAGATCTGTCAGATGGGCAAAGATTTGTGGTTAAGTTGCAGTAGATTGGTGAAAACTCTCAAACTGCTGATCCTTTGATATAAATGTGTATCTTAGATTTCAAATTTCTAATATTTACACTTTTAATACAAGTGGAGAAATAATTGCTGGAAGTACTAGGATGATTCACCAGAAGAGCTCACAGAAGTGACTTCTGATTTCTGTTACCTCACTAACAAAGAGTTCACAGTTGCCTCTGATCTCTAGTGGAAAAGAATGAGTCTATGCTGATATAGATTCCTTGATGAAATAGGCCCATGCTCCATGGTTTGATCTCAAGGATCAAGAATCAAAGATTAACAACTGAGATAATGCACGAAGGTACAGAGTGTGGGTAACCTATAATTTTTCTTAACAACAGTTAAAATGGTATCCAACCAAAAGGAAGACAAGAGCAGAGGAGAGATTTCATATACAACATGGAGTACAACATACTTGGAAGACGGAAATTGGGTGGAGACTATGTTTTAAAAGTGGGCAGTGTTCTAACATCTCTTCTGCAGAAAGAGAATTCAGGCCAGATAAGATGCAAAACACTGAAGGCCAAAATTCTGTGCCCAGTCTCAATTCCTTCCCCAGAATCAAGTAACTATTTGTGAGTAGAAGCTGGGTGGTAGCAGCTTTGGCTTAAGCAATGCTGGTGATTGAATCCAGGGCCTCCCTCGCATCCTGGGCAAGAGCTCTCACACTGAACTACACTGAATTTTCCAGTGATCATGGCAGTCCAGTGGAAATGAGTGCCTCTGTGATACTAATGGTATTGTCAGGGGAAGTATTAGAATTGAGTGCAGGTGAGTGTGGAAGAGTCAAACTAAGCTACTTTTAAAGACTTTTCTGGCCAGCCCAGTGGTGTAGGCCTGTAATCCCAGCACTCTGGGAAGCTAAAGCAGGAGGACTGCAAGTTTGAGCCCACCCTGGGCAACTTAACCACTTAGCGAGACCCTATCTCAAATAAATAATAAATATAGGCTGGAGGTATAGCTCAGAGAGAAGATCCTGTATTCAACCCCCAGTACCACAAGAAAAAGTCTCTTCTAGTCATGAGAATCTATTCTTCTAAATATTTAATGGTATAATAATTTCTTATGGTATCAAGAGGAAAATTCATCTGCCTGCAGAAATAATGAATCTCTATCTGAAAGAAAAGAAAAGAAAAGAATTCAGGTTGAGACGCTATATACCTTTAGTTACTGTAATCACCTTAACTTAGAAAAAAAAAAAACTTCAGTTTCAAGTAATGTTGCTGCTATTTTTTTCCACAAAGTATTAGTGTGTTTTGATGATACATGCTTTCAGTATATTACAAGGAAATAGGTTTTCTAAAAGTACACAAATGGCACAAAGGCAGAGAAAAATTTTTTTTCTTTAAAAAAAAGGCTTATTTTTTAAAAGTTTTATTTAAAAAATAACCTTCAAGTGAAATTCCAGAGTGCCAATTATATAAACATCCTCCAAAAATGTGCGACAAGGCTTAACTTTGACTCCTACTTTCACTTGCAGTTAATCAAAAAAAAAAAAAATCCATAGGGCATGAAATTCAATGCAAAGTCAGAGGTTGACATAAAACAGTATAAAGAAGCTACCGTTGCCAAATGATCCCAAAACCATACCCACACTCTGCCTATCTGATTTTCCTGCACAAAGAACAATGACATCCTGTTGAGCAGTTCCATATTGTCAGTGACACCAGGTCTTTAGGGTAAGATGCTCATGAAAGCTTTTAATACCCTTTCCTGACAGTGTTAAGTACATATACTCCCTCCGGGGAACATCTATTCCCTTCTTTACAAAGAGCAAGATAATCTCAACCCTTGGCATTTCCACTTGATAAACAACTACTTGCACATAAGCTGGAAAACGTTATTAAATGCACTTCCTTTAATCATGCAGTAATTTAGTTGCCATGGTAATCTTTGGTAAACTTTAAAAATACTTTGGATGGGTCATTTCTAATGCTTATTTTTAAGATTCTAGAAGGACAAAGAGACTAAAAATGCTTTCCTGTTCAGTAGCTCACCATAGGCACAGTGAATGTGGAGCAGCTTCTCACAAGATGACATCCATTACACTTTTGACAGTGATTACTTCATCATCTCCTACCAAGATCTTTTTAGAAGCTATCTGTATCTTCCAACTAAGTGAAAGCACTAACATGGGTCTCCGTGGCAGTAAAGGAAATTAATTCATGACATAAGCACTTTCCCATAATAGCCTCAAAGCTTTTCACAATGAACACTGTCATTTTGACCTACCACCAACAATAGAGTGACCGAGTACACTCTGAGGCAGTTTAACAAAGGAATAGATGGCAACTCAGGATTTGAACACATTCAGGCCGCTACCTAAGGAAGTCACTCTCCAACAGGAGCTTCTAATGACTCACAGCTCTACCTCACTCTGTTCATCAACCATGTCAAAACTCAAAAGGTTTCAGAAAACTCTGTGGGACAGACTTTTTGGCTAATAGCTACATTTGACAACTGACCTTTAATCTTTATTTCACATTATGATCTTACCATTAACCAAGGATAATACATAAGCATTTTTCAAATATGATTTCACGGACCAAAGATGTTCTCGAGACTTTCATCTAAAGAAAGACTGTTATTAGGTTTACTAGGCTTTGATTATATCCTGGGTTTTTAAAAAGAACTTAATTAATTAAAAATCAATGGTTTCACTGAAGCTGAATAGGCAGTCACACACTATTTGTTTCCTTCTTTTCTAAGGGGCTCTTGGCTCCATTAGAATAGGACAGCATGAACTGAAGCTGTGCAGACTGTGTGGAGGGGCAGAAAACACTCACCTAAAAAACAAAGGAGGACTTCGATTTTCAGCAGACCATTTCATATCCCTTGGTCTGTAACCTCACTAGTAATATAAGAGGATAAAACTAAATAAGAGACCGTGTGGGTCCATTCAATGTGGCTGGAGCAGAGGAAGAAGTGAAATACAAGGCAAGAGGAACTTTGGTCAGGTAAGCAGGGACCAGACCGCGCCTTGGAGGTCCCTCACATATTCTGATATTTGCTTTAAGAGAAGTAGGATTTGACTTCCTGAAGGATTTAAGCAAGGGAGTAAGTAATATAACAAGGGATACATTACAGAAAGCTCAGTGGTAAACTGGGGTTAGTGACTTTCACATTGCTGTGACAAACATCAGTAACTTAAGAGAGGAAAGATTTACTTAACTCACAGTATCAGAAGGTCTCACACACACAGTGTATTCATGGGCAGCCAGCAACAGTGGAAGCACATGGCAGAGGCTGGAGAGCTGCACAAGGCATTGCAAACAGAAGCCTGGTGACTGAGGGGCTAATAGGATGTCTGGGGACTCAGGCAGGGTCACAGCTTTCCTAGGAAAGAGCTGTAACAATGTTTCTTCTTTCTTCCTTTATTTAGTTCAAGCTGCCAGTTAGACCCTCCTAGACTAGGGTAGGTGCCCCTCCCTCACTCCCTGACCCAGAAGCCAATAACACACACCTTAAAGCTCTGCCCTGGGCACCTTCCAATCTCAACAAGTTGACACAACCTCTGCAGGTCAAACCCCAAGCAATCACCCACTCCAGCCAGACCTCATCTCCCAACAGCACATGGTTCCACAGTTATTCTACTACCTCCACATACATGAAGCTTTTGGGATTTCCAGATCCAAATCATAGCAGTAGCCCACACCACAGACAGATAAGTTACTTCACAGGCCACAACTATAGCACAGGTGGCAGGTTTTCAGTGCTTGGACTAGAAAGATGCCAATAAAGGTATAAAAAAGTAGATGGATGTAAGAGTATTTGGGTATACCCTCAAATACTTAATCCTCGACAAAGGGGCCAAATGCATACAATGGAAAAAGGACAGCCTGTTCAACAAATGGTGCTGGGAAAACTGGACATCCACATGCTGAAGAATGAATCTCGCCACACACCTGTCACCATGCACAAAACTCAAATCAAAGTGGATCAAAGACATAGACATTAAAAGTGAAACACTGAACCTCCTAGAAGACAAATTAGGCAAATATCTAAAAGACATAGGGGTAGGCAAAGACTTCCTTGACACAAAAGAAATTATTCCCATTATTAACAAATGGGATCTTGTCAAATTAAAAAGCTTCTGCACAGCAAAGGAAACTATCAACAATGTAAAAAGAGAACCAACAGACTGGGAAAAAATATTCACCACCAACAATTCAGATAGGGAGCTCATAACTAGAATATACAGGGAACTGAAGAAAAGTAAGCCAACCAAAATAAAGGATCTTATTGAAAAGTGGGCAAATGAAATGAAGAGGCAGTTCACTCGCGAAGAAGTACAAGTGGCCAATAGATACATGAAAAGATGTTCAACATCCCTAGCCCTAAGAGATGCAAATCAAAACAACACTAAGATACCATCTCACCCCAGAGAGAATGGCCTACATCAACAAGTCAAGTAGTAATCAGTGCTGGCGAGGCTGTGGGGAGAAAGGAGCCCTCCTGCACTGCTGGTGGGAATGTAAATTTGTACAACCATTTTGGAAAGCAGTATGGTGATCTCTCAAAAGACTAGAAATAAATATCCCCTTCAATCCAGCGACACCCTTTCTGGGAATACATCCAAAAGAGGCCAAAACAACACATAACAGAGATATGTGTATACCCATGTTCATAGCAGCACAACTAACAGTAGCTAAAATATGGAAGTCACCAAAATAGCCATCAACAGACCAGTGGATACACAAACTGTGGTATTTATACACAATGGAATACTATGCATCTATAAAGTCCAACAGCGTGGAGGCTTTTACAGGTAAATGGAAGAAGCTTGAGAACATCATGCTTAGTGAAGTGAGTCAGAAGCAGAAGGTGAAACACTGAATGGTCTCTCTGATATGAGAGACCCAGATCACAATTCTTTGGAACTTAAAACAAAAAACAAAGTTAAACAGGGGGGCAGGGTGGGGAGCGAGGGAGGGGTGGGTGGAGGAGGGACAAAAGGAGAGGGGGAAAGTCCTTGTCACCTTGACAAGATAAATAGGTGCACAAAATGCTCAACTTCATTGTAAACCTTAAATTTTGCACTTATACATATCAATAAAATGGGAGGAAAAAAAGTAGTTGGGTAACATTTCAGTCCATTTTTAGTGCTACCATAAAATACCTTAGGCTATCTAATTTATAAAGAATAAAATTTAATTTCTCACGGTTCAGGAGGCTGGAAGTTGAAGACCAAGGCATCGGCAAGTTTACTGCCTAGTGATGGCATGGCTGTGTTTAGAGTCTGGGCTTACCAGTCATTGTGAAAACTGTCTGGAGGGAAGTATAAGAGGACTTTTGAGGAACCACGATGTGGTTGAGATAGGAAGTGTTGAGGTTTGTGACAAGACACCTTGTAGCTACCAAATAAACCCATTGATTCAAAATATATATGTATGTATGTGTGTGTGTGTGTGTGTGTGTGTGTGTGTGTATATATATATATATATATATATATATATATATATATATATATATATATCAACAGCCATTTTACTTTTAATATAAAAGATATGATTTAGAAGGAATCTTTGCTGTTGTGTGATCTCATTTTCCTCCCTAACACGGGCTGTTCTCTGCTGTGGGTGCCAGTTTCATCCTCTTTTGCAAGGTGTCTCACTTTGATGCTGAACAATGGAGGTATGGTATTTGGTTTTCAGCCCACTCTGCTCCTTCGTTCCGGATAATCTACTTTTGTTCCTATCTGGGGCAGAGGCTGTATAACTCCATCCACAATAGACCCAGCCCTGTCAGCAAATGGAAATGGAAATCATACTCCTGCCTTCACAGATTGTTAAAAAGTGTTAGGCATATAATTTTGTCAAACTGATTGCTGGCTTATTCCCCATTCTCCCTGCCTTGTCCTATTTCTTTTGGTTATGTGGTCCAAGGGTTCTTCTGGAGAATGGAGCCTACCCACGAATCCAAGCTCAAGCTTCCCCTCCCTCACACACAAAGCAGAGCAATGCTCTGCACATCTATTATAACATTTATTTGTTTGGTTCTGAAGAATTGGGAGCCTGGGGCTGTGGGTACAGCACAGTGATCAGAGCGTCTGCCTAGAAAGGGGAGGCCCCAGGTTCAATTCCCCAACACTACATAACTGCTCACGGGGTGGCGCATGCCTGTAATGCCAGCACTCGGGAGGCTGAGGCTAGAGATCTGTCAGGAGTTCTTGGCCAGCCTGGGCGCCGCAGTGAGGTCAGGGCCAGCCTGGACTTAAGTACCAGTCTCCATTTTAACACTTTCTAGCTGTGCAAACTTAGGCAGAATGCTGACTGCAGCTTTAGAGTCTTCATCCATAGAATGACCTCACAGTGTGGTCAGGATGATCAGACAAGGTATGTCCAGAGCACTTTGGAATCATGGAATACTACGCACACCCTACATTTCCCATCGGTCCCTCTCCCCAAGGAATCAGACATGTTGTTTCACTATGCTGAACCCTGGATTGCAGGCTGCGGTCTGTTCTCCAGGACAGCACTGATTGGCTGCATGAAACCGCTGTCACATAAGAAGGGGCCCTGTCTGCGGGCTCTCCTTTGGCCTCACTCCTACTTAGTCCCACCACCTCTTAAGTACTCCCACTTTCCAGCAATGGTAATTTCTCTCACAACTAGCTTCAGTTTTCATCAGATTGCGGCTTCCATCCTCCTCTACAAGCATCTAGTTAAAACTGATCCTTCTGTGGTAAATGAGGAGAAGAAGGCAATCGGAGCCCTCCTGTCCTGTGGAAAGCTGCTGGGGCCCATGTGCAACGAGGAGGGCGCTGCTCCTGAGCAAACCTCATTAGCTTTCCAGCTGCCTCTGGGTGTGGATACCTATTGACAGTGATTATGCAAATGTGGTATTTGTTTTAATGAGCGTGCCAGGTGTATTTTGCTGTAGCGCTACATATGATTGACTGTGGTATTAAAGTAACAACTTGATGATAACTGGATACCTGGAGCAGTAAAAATAACAGTCTGTCAAACTTACATCTAACCGTGGCCCAACCTGTGATGGACACTAGCAGCTCAAATACTCTGTTAAAAGAAATCCCCACGATGTGAAGAAAATCTAGATATGCAGAATCCATACCTAGTCACCCTTTCTGCCAAACTCCTTGTAGGCATGGGAGTGGTCTGGGGCTCAAGACGGCCATTAGTCTAACCTTACAAGAGCAACCCACCTGTGGGCACTTTCATTAAAGTCTTGGGTTGTGTAGAGAGTATACTTCATTCTGGAGATGGAGAGTGGCAAACTGGTCTTGAAGTCAGGTCATTCCTGAGTTTGAATTCTGCCTTCTGCCATTTCTTGCTGTGATGTCTTAGAAAAGTCATTTACTTGCTGTGGGCCTGTAAAGTGAAGTTAAAGCATAACTCCTACTTCATGGAGTGCTGTTAGAATTTAATGGTGTATCTCATACAGCTATTTATCACTGTACACAGACAAATAAATCACTTACATCATTAGAGGTCATGACTATCAAAAATTTTGCTTTCCATTCATGGTTTTAGTCTATGGGGAGAATGCTTGACTCCAGATTTGTCCTGCCACCTCCAGCCTCAGTTCTCCCTACCCTGGCTGCTTCCTTATCTATATTGCAAGATGTCATACTCTCTTCTGAAGAACTGTTGTCCTCTTACGGGCACTGAAAACTATCTGCTAGGGTGAAAGAAGGAGCTTTTAATAAGGACCTTCTGTTACTATTTCATTACATCTGACCTATGGTCTAGTCATCTTCTGAAATTTAGAAAGGGAAACAGAATATCAAGACTGAGGTGATCACCAAAAGAACAACGTCTAGTCAAAATCCATATTCATGACTTTTTTCCTCTTCAAATTCTTCTAGAGAATTTTCCAATTCACTCTTCTTAAAATACAAAACTCCTTGCATCTATACACAAAAATCACTTTCCTTATAAATTAAAAAGACTTGTTCTCTGTACTACCAGTGGACGAATGATAGTTTTACAACTTTATCAGCTAAGACTGGACATAAATTTACCCTATGCTTCCCTTGGGTTTCCTGTCTATGCTCCAATTAGGGTTATCATTTAGTGAAATCACACATTTCAAATATTGGAAGCTTTATTAAAACTGAAATACCTGAAATTTTAAAATAGTTTGCTCTAAGATCCATAAAAGGTCCAAAATCACTTTAATGACTAAAGGCCACAAAGTCCCTCATGAAAATTTTAGCCAAAATTCCTAATGAAATAAACTGATGTGAACTTTAACTTGTGTGACAGAGGATTAAATTTTCCTAAATCAGGTTGCTCAAAAATATTGAGAAGGCCTAAATAATTGATTTATAGTCAAGAATTGAATATCATTTCCAAATTCCAAGAATGGAGCTGAACTGCACCGCAGAAATAATGTATGAACTTAGACAAAGCCTGGTGAGACCTTCTCAAGCAGCAGCACAGTAACACCTCATGCCTTGCAGCAGAAAAGGCAATTCATCATCATATGCTACTATCTTTTTAATTTAAGAATAGCATTTAACAAGCTTATTTTTAGAAGCTGATTCATTATCATTTTTAGGAAATTTAATGGCTTTGAACCTTCTCCATACCATGTGTGATTACACCTAATTAAGGTTCACATCTTTCGCAGAAAGGTGGGACATCAGTTCTAATTTTACGCACTAGTGTGATCAAGGACACAAAGTATCAGATTGCAGATCAGGAGACCCAGGTCTATTCTTACTTGGCCACTACTTTTTTGGTTTTTCTTAAATGCCTTTTTTTTTTTTCATTTACAATATGTGTGTATTAATGCCTGGCTTTTGTCAGATTTCATTAGATCAAATTATATCATCAACATTTATTTTAAAATGCATTAAAATATGTTTAACATACTGTGTTAAACATCATTTTTGTTTTCAATAACTACAATAATAAAAAAGTCATAATTCATAATTCACAGAACTTATATTTATTCAAAACATTTTTCTGCTATCCAGTAATTGATATGACACTTTTAAGAACCATTGAGGATATTAGAAGTCACTAAGTCAACAAATGTTTTTTGAATATTGACAGTACACAAATATTTCACTAGTTGAAATGACAAATAAAAATGTACCTCATTATACCCATGCCACAGAAGGATAGAGGTCATATTCATCATGGCAACCTATTTCCTGGACTAGCATGGTACCCAGTACTCATAAAAGTGCAGTATCTAATTACTGGATGAACAAATATGAGTGTGCAAGTGAAAAAACTTAACCATGGGTCTTGCTCTCAAGAAGCTAGACTCTAATAGGAAAGTTTAAGGCACCTGGGTATCTATGTGTCAACTACAATTATATCTATCTATATCTATCTATCTATCTATCTATCTATGTACCTATGCATACATATATATGACAGAAAGGACACAAAAGAATTTAAAGTACAAACTCAAACAGATATTTGTACACCAATGTTCACAGCAACATTTTTCATAATAGTCCAAAGGTGGGAGCAACCTTGGGCTCACCAATGAATTAAGAGGTAAACAAAATGTATTATTTACATATAATGGACTTATTCAGCCTTAGAAAGAAAATTTTGACACATACTACAACATAGATAAACCCTGAGGATATTATGCTAGGTTAAATAAGCTAAGCATAAAACAACAAATATTATATGATTTCACCTATATAAGTACATAGAGTAATCCAGTTTCTCCAGACTAAAGTACAGGTTTAATTTGGCTCATGGTTTCAGGACACTCAGTTCATGGTCAGTGGGCCTCAAGGCAGAAACATCGTGACAGAAAGGTTTGGTGGCTTAGTTCATAGCAGCTTGGAAGCAGAACACAGAAACAGCATCAGAAAGGAAGGGACCAGTGACCAGATATAATAGCCGAGGTCATTTGCTCATTGCCAACCTGGCATGCTTAACTATACCTTCAGTGGTTTCCAAGTCAATTAAGTACACAATTAGCTTTGCCACCATATAGAATTAATGTCGATATATAATTTGCTTGGAATTATAAAAAAAAAACTTCCAGAAATGAGTATTGGTGTTGACTGTGCAATGTGAATGGTTTTAATGTCACTGAACTACACACTTAAAACTGAGTTAAATGGAAAATCTTATGTATATTTTAGCACTATTTCTTACCAAAGAGCTTGGGAGACTCTGAGAACATCTGCCCGGGGAAATCAAGGAGAGGGTTCCTAGTAGTGGTCTCTTGTGAGCTTGCTCTACATTTTATTGCCTGCAAATCAAGGTTTTCACTGTTAACAGTAAAAAGCAAGAATATATTTGCATATGGCTTGGCATCTGGATTCCTTACACAAGAAGCTGGTAACACTGGTTGGTCTGAGAAGCAGTATTAGAAGTCTGAAAGTTTTAGGATTCTGACAGTTTGAGGCATGAAAAGACTTACTTTTCTCTACACTGTCTTTGTCTATTTAAAACTAATTTAAAATAAACCTTAAAACAAATGACTCTGATCATCTTTGCAAAAGTTGGATAAACCAGAATGCAATTTCCTGAACTTCCTTTATTCAAAGGAGAGACAAAAAAAATACTTCTTATCAGAAGCACTAGTCGGATAACTGAGAAAGTACCTTTTCACTTTGAAGGTCCAATCCTCCCTTCTGGGGCAACAAGTTTGTGAACTATTAAATCTGTTGCTCTGTTACTCATCCCTTAACCCATAAATATTTCTTGGCTAGCAGTCAGAGGACCAAACATGAGTATTGCCATTTCACACAATATATCTTCAGGGTTCTCATACTTAGACTTGAAACAGAAAAAATAAATAAATAACACAACTATATGTATGGACAAAACTACGAGCATACTTACTAAACTGTTAAAGAACTACTGGTAGCAAATTATGCAGATGGAGCAATTTTAACCACCAATCTGTCTTTTTATGGCTGGGACATCATACCTGACACCTACAATTTAAAGGAAGAAAGGTTTACTTTGGATCATACTTTTCAGAAGGTCTCAGTCCATTCAGTGGCAGGTGGCAATGGTATAAGGATTTGCCAGATGCCTAGACAGAGATAAGCTGTTCACAGCCTGGCAAGACAGGAAGCAAAGACAGTAAAGGGTGGAGCGAGCTAGCAAGTCATGCGCCAGTGATCCTCCCACTCCACCAGGCCCAACCTCTTAACCCAGGAACTCAACGGATTAACCCTCATGATTAAATTCCTTTCCAAATATGAGGCTTTTGGAGGACATTCCAGGTGCAAGCCACAACATCTGCCCCTTGCCCCCAAAAGACTCATGTCCACCTTCTTATGCATTTAGTCCCTCTCTAAAAATTCCCAAGTCTTAACAGTTTCAGCACTGCTAAAAAGTCCAAGTCTAAAGTCTCCTCCAAGACTCAAGGCAGACTCTTATCTGTGAGCTCCAATGAAAATTAAAGAATTCAACACTTCTGACACACAACAGCACAAGGTAAACATCCCCATTCCAAAAAGGAAGAGGAGAAGGACGGAAAGTGATTGGACCAAAGCAAAACTAAAACTCAGCAGGACAAACATTAAATCTTGTAGCTCTGTGTCTAGCACCAGGTACAAGCTGTGGTAGGATGTGAGCTCCAAAAGTTTTGGATGGCTCTGTCCCCATATCATTCCTTCTGGGTGTAACTTTCATGGCTTCGCTTTTGGGCTGGGCCTTCCTCTGTAGATAATTCACATTCCTGATGTCTCTAAATTTGCACCGCACTTTCAGCTTTACCTTCAGCTTCACACACCGCCCTCTCAGAGGCACACTGTTTAGCCTCCAAGGCCTTCTGAAATCTGGGTGAAAGCCACAGCAACCTCAGCACTGAATGGGTGATGCCATGCTTTCACAGTAATCTAGCCCCCTTGGACCACAGCTGCAGAGGCCTGAATTTTTAGAAGGCCAAACTCCCCAGGCACTGATGTTCCTAAGCTGCCCTACAGGGTGCCCTCGGGCTCTCCTTTCAAAGCAAAGTGTTCTGCCTTTGCATCCTTGAATGGGGTGGGTACAGGCTTGGGGGGGGTGGTCCTTGCTGATTCTTGACGCAGAGTATTTTTCGTTAATACTAATCATTCCTGGCAACAACTTGCTATAACTTCACAGGTGCTTTATGGAAAACCTGGAAACATTTTGCGTCTTTTCATTTTGTCATTTTCTCCTGCTTTTCAGTGTAAAACTGGCTAAGGCCATAAGCAGTACCTATATGACAGCCTGAACATTGGGCTGTCTTGAAATTTCCTTTGCCAGATTAAATGGCCCACCACCTTTAATCTCGGCTTCAGGCAAAGTCTCAGAACAGGGGCAAAATGTCAACACATCTTTTGTCAGGGTGCAGCCTATCCAGTTTCTGGGCCAATGGCCAATGAAGTCCTCCTGCCCAATCTGTACTTCTGTCAGCATTTTGATCTTCTGAGCTCTGACTAGAATCTCCCATCGAGTCTGGCTCATAGCACTCTAAGACTTCCTTAACTGCCATCTCCAAATCTTTCTAAACCCCGCTGACAAACCAGTTCCAAAGGCTTCAAACCCACACGTTCAGGCAGTCACAGCAATAACCCATCTTCCCTAATACCAATTTCTGTTTCTGTTATTTTTTATTAATTTCTGGGACACAATACTTTACACCGCAACTTCAGGAAGGAGAAAGTTTATATTAGCTCACAGTTTCAGAAGGTCTCAGTCCATTTATGGGCAGCTGGCAATAGTAGGAGGCAAAAAGAGTGAAGGGTAGAGCTAGAGAGCGAATTATATCCTTCCACGTCAGGCCCCAGTTATCTGCCTTTCCCACCAGACCCTGTGACTGAGTAATCTTCTAAGCACAAGGCACTGGGGAAACATTCTAGATCCAAACCGTAACTCAATCCTTCCTCCCAGGTATGATTAAGTTAAGGTCTTGGTCCAGTTCTATTACATTCTGTGGGAGTTTTTCCCCCATTTTATTGGTATGTGTAAGTGCAAAATTTGAAGTTTACAGTGATTTTGAGCATATTTATCTTGGCAAGGTTACAAGACCTTCCCCTCTCTCTTTTTGACCCTTTCCCTACTCAACTCACCCCCTACCCTCCAGTTCCCATTATTTCCCACATTAAGTTCCACAAGATAATTGTGATCTGAGTTTCTCTTATCAGAGAGACCATTCGATGTTTCACCTCCTGCTTCTGACTCACCTCACAAAGCATGATGGTCTCAGGTTGCCTCAATTTGCCTACAAAATCCTCCAACCTATCTGACTTTATAGATGCATAGTATTACACTGTGCATAAATACAGCAATTTGTGTATCCATTGGTCTGTTGATGGGTATTTTGGTGTCTTCCACATTTTAGCTATTGTTAATTGTGCTGTTATGAACATGGGTATACACATATCTCTGTTATGTATTGTTTTTAATTCTTTGGGGAATATTCTCAGAAGAGATATCGCTGGATTGAAGGGGATATTTACTCCCAATCTTTTGAGAGACTTCCATACTGCTTTCCATAGTGGTTGTACCAGTTTACATTCCCACCAGCAGTGCAGGAGGGTTCCTTTGTCCCCACAGCCCCGCCAGCACTGAGTGCTGTTTGAGTTCTTGATACAGGCTAATCTCTCTGCAGTTAGATGGTATCTTAGTGATGTTTTGATTTCCATTTCTCTTATGGCTAGGGATGTTGAACATCTTTTCATGTATTTGTTGGCCATTTGAACTTCTTCATCAGTGAACTGCCTCTTCATTTCTTTTGCCCATTTTTCAGTAGGACCCTTGATTTTGACAGGCTTACCTTTCTTCAGTTTCTTGTATATTCTGGTTATGAGCCTCCTATCTGAGGTGTTGATAGTGAATATTTTTCCCATTCTGTCGGTTCTCTTTTTACAGTGTTGATAACTTCCTTTGCTGTGCAGAAACTTTTTAATTTGAGATGATCCCATTTATTGATAATGGGGACAATTTCTTTTGCTTTTGGTGTCTTATTTTAAGAAAGTCTTTGTCTACACCTATGTCTTTTAGATATCTGCCTAATTTGTCTTCTAGAAGTATATTCTGTGCTTTAATCCTCGGTCCTCCTCTGATGAATTATAGTTTATCTAAATATTCCTATGATATTTGTAGTGGCAATGCTCCATATTAAAATTTCTGTTTTCAGACCCCTTTGCAACCAACCTGACCATGAAACTAAATTCTATTCAATGAGAACTTTTATATCACTTTCTGAAAACTCTTCAGCTAGAAGATGCACCTCTTTGCCCTTTCCTTTGTCTCCTTTGGAAAGTAATTTGAAGGATAGAAGCATGTGTGAAGGACTTGAGAGAGAGAAAGAAAGAGACAAAGAGAGAGAAAGAGAGGTGGCTGGGTCACTGGCAGAATCCCAAGGCTTCCACCCACAACCTGTGTCTATTCTGTGGATTTCATTTACATGGAAGAGTAAAATACTGTGTGGTTGAACCATTGGTATTTGGAGTTGAGTTTGGAGAGGCTGTCTTTCTCTTTTTCCTGCATATTTTTCTTCTCTATGTTTACTTTTTCACCCTGTAATTCCTTTGTTTTTGCACACGGTGCTGTACTGTTTTCTGGAAGATTTAGCTTGTCATACATATATCATACCTCCTGAAAGCCACGGTGCCTATTTTTATTGCCAAAAATAGATGATCTCCACTATTTCTGGCTTGTGGGTACTTTATCAGTGGATCATGTGGCAATCTAGTCCCTACACAGAACATTGCCAACTCCATACTTCTGTTGTTTTGCAATAGTTCCCACTGTGAATGACTCCAAGAAGACAAAAACAGTTTCATTTTGGGCTATAATCCTAACACTTAAAACAGCCACTGACTTTTAATAACTACTTCATAATATTTCACCTGTTTTACCCAATAAATATTTGTTAAGTTTTTAGTATGAGCCAAATACCTTTATAAGTACTAGGGAAAATCGATAAACAAATACATAAAAATCACTTCCCTGTGCACTTAAGTCCTAGTGTGGGAGAAAGAAAAATAAGCAACAAATGAGGGAGCTCCACCTGTTGGATTATCCGAACTGTACTGCATGAAGAGGAACTGTCTTGGACGACATAGAAAAACATCTAGTAGTTAAAGTGCCCAAGTAACCTAACTTCCCTTTTATATATTGGTATTATAACATTTCTAAACCAGAGGGCCATATAGACATAAAACGAGTGTGTTTGATCTTGTTTTACGAAAATAATGCATCAGTGTCTGGTTTAATGGGAGCAGTTGCAATCTCAGTGAGTTTTCAAGGTCTTCAAGACATTTTGGTTCTAATTTTTGTCCTTTTGGGCCTCGTCCTTGGATAAAGGTGCTCACGAATGCTGAAGAGTGATGACATTCATAAGGCACGGTTGGGAAGCAAGGGATGTTTGTCTCTAAAAAGATGGGCCTTACAAAAGTCAAAGAAAGAGACATGATCAACTTTTTCTTTAAGCTGTATGACAGACTGTATCTCTATGCATTCCGTTTATAAACTGGCAGATAACATCGTTATGTCAACTGAAAATAAATTTGTAAAAATGCCAAAATATGATTTTTCTGAAAATCTTGAAAACTGTTTTCAAATTCCTATATTAAATTTTTTTAAATGCCCATTTATTTCTCACCATTCACAGGACCATGTTTAGCCAATGAACACATCAAAATGCATAACTCTGCGTAGGCTGGGGGCACAGCTCAGTGATTACAATGCATGCCCAGGTTCAATTACCCAGCATCACATAATAGTAAGGTATGGTGGTGCACACCTGTAATCCTAGCACTAGGGAGACTAAGGCAGGAACACTGCTGTGAGTTTGAGGCCAGCCTAGAACACAAAGTGAGACTCTGTCTCAAAAAGAAAACATTGTTTTCTCTGATTTCAACTTGCCATAATAACATTTGAAACACAAATAAGTGAAACAAAAGTTTTTTTTTAAAGATAAACAAAATTGATAAACCTCTTGCTAAACTCACAAAAAAGGAGTTAATCTACATCAATACAAACAGGGATGAAAAAAGGCAAAATTACAACAGATAACAAGGAAATCCAAAAGATAATAAGAAGTTACCTTGAAAATTTGTACTCCAATAAACTTACAAATCTAAAAGAAATGAATGAGTTCCTAAACATATATCAACCACCAAAACTGAATGAAGATAAAATTAAGCATCTGAATAGGCCAATATCCACCTATGAAATCAAGGAAATAACCCAATAGATGCAGAAAAAAGCATTTGACAAAATCCAGCACCCATTTATGATGAAAACTCTAAGAAGATAGGAAAAGAGGGACCCTACCTCAACGTGATTCAAGCTATTTATAACAACACCTCAGCCAATACAATACTAAATGGAGAAAGACTGAAAGCATTCACACTAAATTCAGGAACAAGACAAAGATGCATCACCCTTACTATTTAACATAGTGTTTTAAATTTTGGCAAGAGCCATCAGGCAAGACCAAGGGATAAAAGGAATATGCATCAGAAGGGATGAAGAAAAAATATTCCTACTTGCAGATGACATAATACTCTACATAGAAGACCCAAAAAAATTCTACCCAAAGACTCTTAGAACTAATAAATAAATTTAGTGAAGTAGCAGGCTATAAAATCAATACCCACAAATCAATAGCATTCCTATACACCAATAATGAATCCAAAGAGAAACAAATCATGAAAATAATCCCCTTCACAATAGCAACTAAATAAGTAAATAAAATACTTGGGAGTGAACCTCACCAGAGAGGTGAAAGACCTATACAAAGAAAACTACAAACCCCTAAAGAAAGAGATTGAAGAGGACTTTAGAAAATGAAAAGACATCCCGTGTTCTTGGATAGGAAGAACTAATAATGTCAAAATGACCATACTCCTAAAACTTCTATAAAGATTCAATGCAATGCCAATCAAAATACCAACTATATTCTTCACAGAACTAGAAAAAACCACCTTAAAAATTATATGGAACCAGAATCTCTAAAGCAATTCTGAGTAACAAGGCCAAAGCTGGAGGAATCAATCCCAGACTTCAAAATATACTACAAAGCAACAGTGATTAAATCTGCATGGTACTAGTATAAGAACAGACAAGAGGACCAGTGGAACAGAATTGAGAATACTGAAACAAACCCAAACACACTTAGTCAATTGATCTTTGACACAGGGGCCAAAATAATCCACTGGAGAAAGGACAGCATCTTCAACAAATGGTGCTGGGAAAACTGGTCTCTATATGCAGGAGAATGAAACTAGACCTGTATCTGTCTCCACACACTAAAATCAGATCAAAATGGATCAAAGAACTAGACATCAAAATAGAAACACTGAGCTTACTTGGAGACAAAATACATAAAACCCTAGAAAACAGGGACAGGAAAGGATTTTTTTGAACAGATCACCAACTGCACAAGAAATCTCAGCAAGAATCAACAAATGGTACTACATTAAATCTAAAAGCTTTTACACAGCAAAAGAAACAATTAGCAAGGTGAATAGACAACTCACAGAGTGGGAAAAGATATTCATCAGTAACACTTCAGGCAAAGCATTAATATCTAGAATGTACAAGGAACTGAAAAACATAAAACCCCCTAAAATAAATGACCCTATCAATAAGTGGGCAGTTGAAATCAAAAAAAACTTCTCAGAAGAAGTACAAATGGCCAACAAGCATATGAAAAAGTGTTCATCATTGGCCATCAGAGAAATTCAAATAAAAACAACATTGAGGCTTTACCTCACTCCAGCTGAAATGACCTACATCAAGAACTCAAAAACAGCAATTGTTGGTGAGGATGTGTACTCCACAGCTGGTAGGAATGAAAACTGGTACAGCAATTATGGAAAGCAGTCTGGAGGCTCCTTAGAAAGCTGAGAATATAAATTCCATTTGATCCGTCTACTGCCCTACTGGGCATATTCCCCAAGGAAAGTCAACATACCAAAAAGACACTTGCATATCCATGTTTATAGCGGCACAATTCATAATAGCCAAATCCTGGAAACAATCTATCTGCCCATCCATACAGGAATGGTTAAAGAAGCTGTAGTATCTAGACACAATGGAATACTATGCAGCCATAAAGAAAGACAGATATGAAGATTTTGAATGAAAATGGGACCACCTGGAGTCAATAATGCTCAGTGAAATGGACCAAACACAAAATACTGACTACAGACAGGTGTTCCTCTTACAAAATGCACAAAAACAATAACATAAAAACGCCCAAACATGAATGGCAGGGTAGAAAGAGAGGCAAAGTCCAGATAGGAAAGGGGTGAACCTCTAAAAAAGAGGTGGACACAGATGCTCATTAATTCTCCATACCCCATAATTCTAATATGTTACAGAATTTGGAATTTGAGTATTTACCAAAAAAAAGTTAAATTTTATGCCATGTGAATTTTTTTATCAAAATTTAAAAAAGAAATACAAATAAAACAGACATGAACATCTGAAAAAGAATAAAAGAATAACTGATATGATATGAACCACTATAACAACCGGTTGGAGGAATGGCACACAGGTTAAAGTGCTTGCTTGCAAGCTGAAGGCCCTGAGTTCGATCCCCCAAAACCACATAAAGCTGAGTGTGGTGGCCCACACCTGTAATCCCAGCAATCAGGAAGCTGAGGCAGGAGAATTGCCATGAGTCCAAGGCCAACCTTGGCTACAGAGCAAGACCCTGTCTCAAAAAAAAAAAAAAAAAAAATGTGGGGGAATATTCATTATAACAATAAGTTGGTTTTTACCTTAAAAATGCTGGGGTTTAACAGAAAGGGAATACATACATGTGCAAAGCATGTGATAATGCCTGGGATGTTCTGCCAACGTTTCAAAATATGTACCTTCCCACTGTGGTGTTTTTTTTTTCTTCAGTCATATTAAAAAAAACAATCTGCTGTTCTTCTGCACTAAATATTTACGAAGTATCTATTGACTCATGACTGTAACAAGCCTGAAAAAGAGAAAAATAAAGATATCTTATTATGTGTCCATTTTCAAGGCTGCAAACAGCACAAGTTACAGTCAAGGAGGCTTCGTAGAAAAGCTGCAGTGAGCAGTTTACATACATGACTAGCCTGGGAGCTATAAAAAGGAAGAAAAATATAATGTAACAAAATGTTCTCACCACTTACTTAGAAGAAACTGAGAAATTGAAATTTGGAAGGTATTGATGGTATCTGCTGAATTGTCTGTTATTAAATATATTGTCAAGGGAACAAGCCCTTTTCTTGCATATTGTAGAAAACAGCTTAAAACAAAGTATTAGGGAGAGGGGGAGAAAGGGTATTTTTAAAATATCTTTTACTGAAATACCAGTTGCTGCTTCCCTTTTATTTTTGTAGCTACTAGAGCTACAATGAAAGCAAAGAAACTAATGGTCTCTAAGTATTTCGAACTATACATGCTACCTTTGTTCAAAGTTGTAAATATTTCATTTGGTAATTTTTCACAGGAGCTAAGTGGGATTCTTCACTTAATTGCTTCAAATGATCTATTTTAACAAAAACTTAGAAAATAACTTAATCTCTCCACAGGAGCATTTCCAGTAAGTCAATTACAACAACCCCTGACGTGGCTGGCTGTAGGACAACAGCTTCCTGGCACATCTGTATATAGTGGGAATACTACTGTGATACTTCAAGCCATGGAAAGCAAGGCAGGCAGACTCACAAAGGCTTGACTGCCTACATGAAAATAAATAGTTATTGAATAGATAACCTAACGATACATCCCAAAGTCTTAGAAAAGTCTATTTGTGACAATAAAAAGCATAATGAATGGCTACTGAAAGTATGCCTCTAAAATCAGGAACGAGATAAGGATGTTCACTCTCATCATTCCAGTTTAGTACTTAAAATTTAGTTACAACAATTAGACAAATGGAAGTAGTAAAAGGCATACAAATAGGAATAAAAGACATCTAAGTATTCTTATTTGCACATGTTATAAGTCTGTACTTGAAAGGCCATATTGATTTCATCAAATGACTTTAAATCCGATTCACAAATTGAGCAAAGTAGCAGACTACAAACCAACATTAAAAAATTAATAACTTCATATTTACTAAAAATTGACTACCTAAAAAATCAGGAGAACAATTCCATTTAAAATAGCTTTTAAAAAATACCTAGTATTATGGCTTGCATGTGGAGTGTCCCCCAAAAGCCACATGTATTTGGATGTTGTAAAACACCCATGTGCTGTTGAGAGGTTGGGCCTGGCTGTAGGGGGCAGAACACTGGGGTCTGGCCCAGAAGGGACAAATCAGTGTGGTGCAGTACCTGAAAGCAAAGCTCCACCCCTTCCTCTCTGAGTTGGCTTCTGTCTGCCATGCAGTGAGGCCCTGCCTCCACCTCCACTGTATGCTTCCACTATTGCTTCCATGAACAGACTATGAGTCTGAAACTGTGAGTTAAAATAAATCTTTCCTCCCTTAAATTCTGGGTGGCAGATATTGAGTCACAGTGATGAAAAGGTAACTAAGACACCTAGAATAGTAATCAACCCAACCAAGGAAGTAAAAGATCTCTACAATAAAATTTATAGCACACTAAAGAAAGAAACTGAAAACACTAGAAGATAAAGATTTTTTCATATTCATGATTGGCAGAATTAATAATCTTAAAATGGCATTACTGAAAATGATGTACAGACTCTGGAATCTCCCACAAAATATCAATGAAATGACATTCTCCATAGAACTGGAGAAACGCAGTCCTAATGTTTATATGGAAACACAAAAGACACAGAATAGCCAAAGAAATCCTTAGTAAAAGGAGCAATGCTGGAGTCATTGCAATACTCAATTTCAAAATACAAATATAAAGCCACAGTAATAAGCACAGCATGGTATTGGCACAAATATTCACATGTAGACCAATGGATCACCAACCTTTCTGGTACCAGGGACTATTTCTGATGATCTGACAGGAAGTAGAGCTCAGGCAGCAATGTGGGTGATGGGGAACAGTTGTATATAAAGATAAAGCTTTGCTGGTTCACCTGCTAATCACCTCTGTTGTGTGGCCCATTTCCTAAATGGCTATGAGCCAGGATTTGAGACTCCTGCAAGAGAGGGCACAGAAACAAATCCACACAATTATAACAATCAAATTCTTGATGAAAAGGACAAAAATACACATTGGAGAAAAGACAGCCTCTTTTTAAATGGTGCTACAAAAACTAGATATCTATAAGTACAAAATTGAAATTAGATCCCTATCTTTTACATGTATAAAAATCAACTCAGCAAAACATCAAAGTCCTACATATAAGACGTGAAACTTTGAAACTCCTATAAGAAAATATTGGGGAAACATTTGAAGTCATAATCATAGGCAAAGACTTTCTGAGCAGACTCCAAAAGCATTGGAAATAATAGAAGTATCAACAAGTGAGACTACATGAAAGAAACAACAAGCAGAATGAAGGGGTCACCAACCGAATGGGAGATCTTTATCATCGATATTCCTGAAAGAGAATTAGTATCTCAAAAGTATAAAGAACTTTAAAAAGTTAACATCAAATAAACAAATAGCCTAATCAAAAAATGGGCAAATGAATAAGACAGACACTTCTCAAAATAAGTACAAATGGCCAGTAAATATATGAAAAATTGTTCAACACCTGATGGATCAAGAAGTTTATTCCAATCTCTGGGAGTAGCATGTTCATCTATGTTGGGGTGGGCTTGTCAGTGATGCAGATGCCTTAGAGTCACCACCGCTCCCTGTTAGCAGTCCCTCACCCAAGTAAGCTTCTGCAAGTAACCTTGGTAAACTCACTGGTTCACCGTTGGACTTGGCTGTAATCGTTACCTCAGGCTGTCAGCTATACTATATGTAGGATAAACAGACATTCACACGTCCAAGGAAAACTTTCATGCAACTTCCTTAGTATTAAGTTTTGGGACAGGAATGTCCACCCAGAATCCTTATGTATTTGAAAGGAGACTGGATCATAAGAGTTAACTGGATCAAGTGGATCAATCTATTGTTGATTCCATGTGCTAAGTGGTGGTGCCTGGTTGGAAGCAGCAGATCATAGGTCACTGGGAACATGGCCTATTCTTGTCCTCAGTTTCACCCCAATCCTTCTGCTCCCCTTTTTAGTTGTAAATAGCTTCTTTTCTGCTCCAAGTCACTCTGCCAAGACGGTCCACCACTGCCGGCCAACCATGAATGGAGACATTCAGAAGCTGTGAGCTGAAATAAACCTTTCCTCCCTTAAGTTGTGGGTGGCAGGTATTGTCACAGCAATGAGAACGTAAGGCAGGTAGCCATTAGGGAAACGCAAATCAAAACTACATTGAGATTCCATCTCAACCCAGTTAGGATGGCTACCATGAAGAATAAAACAATAAATGCTGGTAAGAATGCAGCTCCCAAAGAAGTACTTCTACATTGTTGGTGGGAAGGTAAATTAGTATGGTCACTATGGAAATCAGTACGGAGGATCCTCAAAACACTAAAAGTATTACTACCATTTGATCCAGCTTTACTACTGCTTGATATGTACCCAAAGAAAGTCGGCAAACTACAGATACCTGCATATCTCTTATTATAGCACAATTCACAATAGTCAGGAAATGGAACCAGCCCCAGTGCCCACCAACAGATTAATGGACACAGAAAATGTGTTCATTAAAAGTAAAATTATGTCATTTGCCAGGAAATGGTTGGAAGTGGGCACCATCATGTTAAGGGAAAGAGGCCAGACCCAGAAAACAAGTATCACATATTATATATAAATCTAAAGACAAAACCCAAAAATGACCTGAAAGTAGACAGGAAACCATTAACAGAGAAGAGAAAGAGAACAAGTGGCAGGTACAATAGAGAAGGAAGGGAAGGTACTAAGGAGAAAAAAGTAAACACTCCTCATCACTTTCTATTCCACTGTCCCGTCTTTCGCTTACGTGTATTGCTGCTTTGCCAGGTACTTTCTCTCAATTAATATAGAAATATGGGTCAGAGTTAGAGAAAGTGTAAAGTAAAAGTTTATTAGCAAGAAGAGAGAACAAAAAGCATTCCCTGAGGAAGCTTAGGCTGCTGGCATTGTTTCATGCACAGGTCACACACCTGGTGGTGATTCGAGAACATAGGGTAGGCAGCCTGGACATGAAATAGTTAGTGGTTTATTAGACTCTCTAGAGCTGTCTTTCCCAGATGAGAAGTCTCATAGTATTGAGTCACTATGTAGGGAGTTATGACATCTGGAATGAAAAGACTTCGGTCTGTTAGATGCCACCAACTTCCTTCTAATTCTTTTTATTCCTTATTCCTCAGCCCATGATTCCTACCCAGGTGCATCCTTTGGATGATAAGGGAGTTTAGGTGTCAACAATACCTTGTAGTCAGGCCTTGACTTTCTTTTAGGCTTTGACTTGTTGGCAGCCTCCCAGGCAGTCTGGTCAGCTAGTTGATTTTCTCTTGTGATGGGATTCATGCCTTTCTGGTGTCCTCTACAATGAATCAATGCTACTCAGGAAGGGTCCTATATTGCCTCTAGAAGCTATAAGATTTCTTCTTTATTTTTAATTTCTTTACGTCCTGTTTTCAGCAATCCCCTCCTTGTTGCTGACCCCATATACCTGGAAGGTGGCAAAGCATACTTCAAGTCAGCATAGATGTTGGCTCTCTTACATTCAGCTCAGCATAGAGCCTGGATCAACACCCACAGTTCTGCCCACTGTACCAGCCAGTCTTGAGGAAAGGCTTTGGCCTCTATAGCTTCTGCAGTTGTCGTGATGGTATATCCAGCTTTTCATTGTTCATCCGCAAAAAAGCTGCTGCCATCACTAAAGAGCTCTATTTCAGGGTGGAAAAGCGGAGTGTAGACCAGGTCAGGCCCATTTGAGAGCTTGTTTGGAGGTTCGAACAGGGAAATGCAGCTACTCATACACCTTTGACCGCAGAACAGTCCTCCTCTAGCAGGGACAGTCATCCTCTTCGACCAAGCGCACAGCTTTGGGAAGGACGCACATGGAGAGGTGAGGGAGGAAGGGGACACCCACCTAGCCAGCCAGATCAGCTGAATCAACCCTGGCAATCAATGGAGTGACAAATGTCACAGCCAGATCGCCCTCACATCAATCAGGCCTGTTTGAGTAGACTTCTTCTAGGACTGCCCCACAATCAAGGTCAGGTGGCCCCTCCTTGGTAGGGAGGAAGGTAGCAGGATTTCGAGTCCATACAGCTTCTATCCATACCTGGGGCTTCTCACAGAACAGCCATTGGTAACAGGTCATATGATAATATCTCACCACCTGTGTCCCTGATGATTATGAAGGTTCACCACAACACAGGCAACTTTTATGTTGATGTTTTGCCCCAAAGTAACTTTATCATCTTTCTTTATTAACATTACTGTAGCAGCCAAAGCTTAGAAGCAGGAAGACCACCAAGCCAAGACTGCATCTAGCTTTTTGGATAAACAGGCACTGAACTCTGACAGGGCCCGACTACCTGAGTGAGAATCCTTAAGGCAAAATGGTCCTTTTCATGGACAAAGAGATTAAAGTCCTGTGTCACATTGGGCAGTCCTAAAGCGAGGGCCCTAAGAGCCTTGATTTCCTGGTACATTCATTCTTAGGTGTCTCCTTATTGAAGAGGGTCCTTTCCAGACCTGGCTGGGGACTCATAAAGGGGTATGGCTAGCTGAAAAAAGCTGAGGATCCAAATTCCACAGGAGAGTACTGCTCCCAAAAATTCTTACACCTCCTTTTAAGTAGTGTGTCTGGGTATGGAATAGACAGCCTGCTTTTTCTCATGGCCCAAGGCTCAATGTCCCTTTGATATTAGCAACCTGAGATATCTAACTTGCTGCTGGCAAATTTGAGACTTTTTCCAGGACACTTTATACCTGGTGTCCATTAACAATTGTAGCAAGGCTCCAGTGCCTTGACAACAGTCCTTCATGGGACTAGCTCATCCACATGCTACAAGAGCACACAATTTAAGGTTTCCCCTAGGAACACTGCAGCTAATGTCTCCCTGAAGAGTGTATGGAGTTATAAAATCCCTGTGGCAGTCTCCTCCATATCAATTGAGTCTTTTTGCCATCCAGTGGGTCCTCCCACTAGAAAGTGAAGAGTAGCTGGCCAGCTGCAGCCAATCAGAGGCAAAGGCAACCTTTAGATCTCAGCAGGTAAACCAGGCAGTGGTCGGAAGCCAAGGACGGTGTACGGATTTGGAACCACAGGATGGAGGGCTTTGTTCATTGCCCTCAGGTCCTGGACCAGTCGGTAGTTGTTTCCTCCCAGTTTCTTAACGGGCAGAATAGATGTGTTCCACAGAGACCGACACGCCACCAGGATTCTTGCCCTTTGCAGCCTCTCAAAGTCTCAGATTCCCAATCGGTTCCTCTTAGCATTGAATGTTGTCTCTGTCAAACCAGTGATGCACCTGACTTTAAACTCACCACAATAGGTGCCTGGTTCTTTGCCATTCCCAGGGGTTTCCTTCAGCCCAGACCACAGAAAATTTGGCTAGAACTCTGGAACTTCCCTCCTACCTTTCTCAGGCATATAGTTTCCATTCACCCTTTTTCAGGACAGTAATGAACATCAACAAAGTTGGCTGTTTGCCCAGGATGAGACTAGTTGTTCTATGAGGGGTAAAGGTGATCGGTACCCCAAGTTTTACAAACAAGTCTCTCGAGAGAGGGGGATAGGGCACTCTGGCACATAAAGAACTCATGAGACACCTGGTGGCCACTTATTGTACAGGAATACATTGGCAAAAAGTCTGAGCCACTCTGTCACCCTACAGTACTATAATTTTCTTTTTGTGAGAGGCTCCTGTGTTCACCCAAAATGAAATAGGCAGGCCCCCAACTGTCATACTAACTACAGGTTCCCAGAGGCCTAACTTTAAGGAGCTCAGTCTTTCCTACTCTTAAGTCTCCAGACAGGCCAATGAGGGTCCATCCAGTGCATTGGCCAGGAATCGAACTCATGCCTCTCATGTGGCAGGCAAGAATTCTACCACTGAGCCACTAGCAAGCTCACTAGGTTGACCATGTCCTGAGGCCTCCTGGAGTATGTTTGAGTATTGTGCTGCCTGTTCAGGAGATCAGAGGTGTTGAAGGGCTAGTCATTAAACATGGGACCACCAGGCTAAAGGCTTCCATCTTCCGCCCTTTCTCAGAGAGGCTCAGGCAGCTGTTAATGGCAGATGGTTCAGTTGGGCCACTCAAAGCTGTCATGGGCTGGGTTCCTATGACAGAGTTGGGAGGTCACAGAGGCAGTGAAACAGTTGAGAAGTGAAGTGTCCAGCAGATGAACCAGAGGCTGCACAGGTACAGGTGGAGTTGTGGCCACATAGGCTCCGAGCTCTCTTGGGAGGTCTTTTCAGTCTTTTTCCCATCTATAGGGATTTGTGCTACTAAGATATTACATTGTCCCTGTATTAACGCAGAACTGAACCCAGGGGGCAATACCTGAGCAATCTGGAGCCATGAATCAATATAGGGGAATTGATCTGAGTGACCAGGTGCCCCTGTAATCTCTTCACAGACCTCTTAATTTGAGGAAGATCACGGGTGCCCTCTGCTGGCCAATCCGTGTCAAATCTGGGCCTTTCAATGGAGAGTGCTGAGTCGGCCTGGCGTCGTCCCCAGAAAATCCCTTTTAAGTTTTTGAACATGTAACCCCAAATGGTAGGCTTAGAGAAACTACTACCCATGTTGAGCGGGCTACTTTTATTTTCAGGGTAGAAGGGAGGAAACTCCCCTTTTGGCAAGTTTCTAACCTAAGCAGCATCAATAACACTACATATGGAAGACCAAATAAACATTCCCAGACATCCTGATCCCTCAAGGGAGTGAGGAGAACTTGTGTTTTAGTTAATTTTTATTGCTATGATTCAAAACCCGACCTGCACCGATTTATGGGACAAAAAGTTAATTTTAGTTAACAGTTAAAAGTCACAGTCCATTCAGAGTGGCTGGCAGCAGTAGAAGCACATGGCAGAGGTGGAGGTGGAAGCAGTGCCTCACAGTATTGCAAACAAGGAGCCAAGTCAAGTCCCAGAAGGAAGGGAGGAAGTTGCATTTATCCTCCCAGGTCCTGACCCAGTGATCCGCCCCTTTTGTATCCAGCCTCAGTATTCTGGCCTTTCCAGGTTTAAACCCCCACCAAATACCTATAATGTAATCCACACACTTGAAACTATTCTTCCAGATCAGGGCCCTATCTCCCAAAGGCATACGGTTCCATAGATAATTCATAACATCAAAATGCGTGAGGCTCTGGGGGGAGACTGTATATCTAACCACAACAGCTCAGACGGCCAAAGCTTTCAAAGTAATTAATGTTTTGCTTTCTCTAAGACTGAATGCTCCTTGACGGGACAAGAATGGTTAGGCCTGAGATGGTGGTCTCTGAACGGAGGTCACAATGCTTTGTTCTCTAGGCTGGCTAATTGGGAAAGATCCCAATAGGGATATGGTTCCCAACCAATCAAAATTTGAGGGGCCAATGGGTAAAAGAATAAGTGGATCTGCCTCAGTGGTGGACTGATCAGAACAACACAAACTTCACACAACTGTCACTCTGATGAATAACAGCCATTAAGGGGCCACCCAAGATGAGGAATACAGAAAATGAACTTATAGAAATCCAATTCACTTCAAAGTGTACCCTATATGTTCAGTCCCAGAGGTGATGAAATTAAAGATGGGTGACTGCTGGAAGAAACCAACTCACAGTGCTTAGGGACACAGCAGCCTCTGGGTTTTAAGTTTAGAATTTGATAATGTCACTAGATTGGTGAAATTCTAATTCTCTTAGTAAGTTGGCTGAGGGAGGGATAAAATCAAACTCCAATTTTATAATCTTTACAGCAGCCTCAAGGGGTTGCGGCCTTTTAGACATAGTTACAGTACAAACCAGAAGATTATAATCCCTCCCTGTGTATCCCGTCCTGCAGTGGTGATGCAAGACAAACAAGGGTGGGATGTCCCTCTCCTTTTCAGAAGGGAAGCAAGCCACTTAGGTGCTAAGCCTGGCTGTGTCCCAGAGGAGCTTAGGTGTGACTTGGCCATAGCGAGGTCAGGACTGTGACTTCAACTGGACTGTAGCCACATTCTGCCCTAGGCTGTATGCCAATTGCCACAGAACAGATCAGCAGCCTTCAAGAGTTCTTAAGGGACCCCAGAATCAAACACAAGTTGAAGACAATCCAGGCTGGCATTCACTCATACTCTCATACCGGAAGTCAGAACAATTACCTGTCCCCTTGGGAAGCCCTAAACCTTAACCATCCTAATGAAGAAAATATGAAGGGAATGGCCTATCTCCTTCTTCATCTCTGAGCAAGTCAGTTCCTGAGACGGTATATGACTGGAATCCCTCTGATTCTGGGGCCTTACCTTTTCTGCAGAGTTCCAACCTGAGACCATCCCTTTCCTCAGTCTAGTAGGCCATCAGCCCACCCAAGAGTGGGTTACTCACTCTCTCAAAAGGGGAATGCAGAATCTCATCGTGTGGAGCACTATCCTATTTCTCCTGGAGGATCTCCTTTTTGTAGGGCTGAGAGTCCTTATTAGCACCTGTAATTGAGCCTGCTTTTTGGTGATAGCTAATTGGGACTTCCAGAAAATGTTGCAGATATCAGACCAAGAGACACACCACCTGACAGCACTCTTGAGCTGAACATAGGATCTTTATTAGGCATGTGAACCCAGGGAGCTGATGCTCAGACTTGGGCTCAAAGTTGAGTCCAGATTCATAAAGTCTCCAGGGATGGTTAACAAGGAACAATTCTAGTATCTACTGATAGGTGGGTACAGGGTTGAAACCCTTCCCTCCACTAGTTTGCACAAACTCTTAAGATATGCAGACAAGTAAGTTACAGAAGCAGAAACTGCAATTAAAGCTGATTACAGAATGCAGGCAAGGGTCAGTGAGGGAAAACAAAGGAACAAAAAAGAACAAAAAAAACCACTATGAAGGCTTTCTATTTATATAGAAAAAATGTGTGGGTGAATTTTGTTTATTATAATTTTTCCGTCACAACTATATGTCTCACTGATAGTATTAGAAGCTAAGAAGAAAAAAAAAATACTTCTGAAAGACAATTAATATGTTCTAGAAATTCTATGCCTTGCTTTCATTACTGGGTCCTCTCTTCCGTGGACTTCCTCACTTTGGCAGCTTGAGTAAGTAACAAATCTTGAAATCCTATAACTGTGGTTCTGCTGTAGTACGTCTTGACAAGGATATATATCAAGGGAGGGTACAGGGTCAAACCACAAAAGAGGTCAAATAAGAGCATTTCAACAAAAAAAAAAAATCCTCAAAATTTATACCACCCATGTACTTTTTTCTGAAGAACTCACTCGAGGCAGAACACTTCAGTCAAAACATAATTAAATCTAAATAATGAACACATTGCAGGGTAAGACAGTATGAATGTCTGGTGATATTATGTACCTATAATGTAAGAAAACAGCACACCACACTTGTTAAGAGTAAGAAGAGGTCAAAACACAAAGTGAATACTGTCCTCAATGTGCTGAGATAAGTGTTAATCTAAACTTGTATGTTCAACTAAACAATCTTTCATTGACTAGGTTAAACTAAGGCATTCTAAGATAAATAAAAACTGCAGAAGTTTGTCATCTGCCAGGTTTAATGAAGCAAGGAAGTGGGATGAACCTAAAAGCATTTAAGCATTTTTTTCATCTGGTTGCCTGTGCCTGTAATCAATAGCACAGCACTCTGGAAGTTTAGGTCAAGAGGGTCACCTGGGCAACTTGATGAGAACCTGTCTAAAAAAAAAAAAAAAAAAAAGCTATGAGACAAGAAGGAAAAATGAGCAAAGATAATGATAAGCATCTCAACAAAATGACAAACTGAAACATTCATCCAAAAATGTCTAATTTAAAGTTTTTTAAAAAATAAAAATATTGGGTTAGAGGAGTACAACAGCAGTTACAAGGTCCTGAATTTGATTCTCCAGGACCACATAAACCAGATAGGTGGTGCATGCCTATAATGCCAGCACTCAGGAAGCTGAGGCAAGAGGACTGCCTTAAGTATGAGGCAAGCCTGGGCTACATAATGAGTTCAGGACCAATCTGGACAACTCTGTCTCAAAAATAAAAAAGAAAAGAAAATATTAGCCAACAACAGTAAATAATTTGACAGAGGAGGTTGAAAGTTCATTATCTTTTACTATTCAGTAGGGAGAGAAAAGGTATTGATTAACTAGACACTTCATTTATATTATAAACGAAAAAAGTTCAGAGGAAATCTTGAAAAGAAAAATAATGTGTATCTGGGCACACATGCCTGTAATCACATCACTGGATGGGGTAGGAGGGAATACTGAGGCAGGAGAATGGCAAGCTCCCCTGGACTATGCAGTGAGACTCTGTCTCAAGAAAGCAGAAAAAGTGTCTACTTTCTTGTTGTACGCAAGCAAGACAATAACACACAGGAGAAATGCCAGTCACTGAGGAGAGGTTAGGAGGCCTTTATTCAGTCAGCGACTGAGTATGGGCTCACCTGCTAAAGAAATTTCAGTCCCCAAGGGGAAATTTGGTAGGGTTTATCAAGGCAAAAACCATAAGAATTCCATTAGAGGATGAGTACATCTGTATGCAAAGGAGGACTGCAAAACCCATAAGAATTCGTTAGAGTAGGATAATACCTGTGTAAAAAGGGGAGAGAGCACACAGTGAGGAAGTGGCAAAACAGAACAAGGCACTGGACCTGATTTCAAGTAAGATTTTTGATAACATCAAAGAGGTCAGCAGAAGATGGGTCCCCAGAACATGACGGCCACCAGCCACATACACAGGGTAAGTGACTGGGGCAGAGGAAGTATCAGAGAGAATCTAAAATGGCGAAGCTGTTGGGGCATTCGTTCAGTACCGTCCAGGAGAAGGTTCTAATAGTGGGTTTTCACATACCTAAGTTTAACTGAGGCAATTCTCTCTCAGGCAAACGTAGTTCAAGCCAGTTCAAGCCACATGGGCCAAGGAGAACAATTAATGGGGTGGCCAAAGTGGATAGGAGGGTCGTTAACCAAGGGTTCCAGTCGAACATGTGATGAAACCAAGAATTTTCAAATTCCCTTTCCCACCGACATTTATCTAGATTTTTTTCAGACTTTTGTAAAGTATCCTTTATGGTTCCTGACTTACTAGCATAAAAGAGACTAGCCTTACCTAGGTCCACACACAATCCTCCAAGACATAAAAAGTAAGTCTAGTCTTCATCGCTTCTGTAAAACAATTTCAGCTAATGAACTCACCTGAGTATGTAAAAGATGTATGACAGACTGGAGTCCTCTCAGGTCTAAATCCACTAACTGAGTCATCTGATGAATACCTGTTTCTCTCCTTATTAAAACTGCTGTGCTGAGTCCTGCAGTACCTACAACTCTGAGCCCCACTGCACAGGAACCAGGATGAGTGGTACTCTCATGGCTCAATACAGGGATGCTGGGGGGAACAAAAGGAGTGATCCCTCTTGTCATGATTTGGATCTGGAGTGTCCCCCAAAACACTCATGTTCCTATGGATACTGTGTAGGGTTTGGAGGGTGTGGCATGGCTAGAAGGGGTGGATTGCTTGGGCATGACCTGGAGGGGTATGTGCTGGTTCCACCTTCCCTCCCAGTCTCTCTCTGTACCACCATATTGTGAGGATCTCTGCTGTTAGTCCTCTGGCTCTGATCCTGCTCCCACTCCAGTCCTGCCATGTGCTTCCACTATTTTCCAGCCTCCCATCTGTGAATGGACTGAACCTTCTGAAACTGTAAGCTACAATAAATCTTTCTCCCTAAGTTGTGGATGTCAGGTAGTGAGTCACAGTAACAAGAAAGTAACTAACACACCTCTGGTCTACTATAAGTGTAGACCTGGGGAAATACATGCACAGCTAGGCACAGAACTGGAGTTCTATTTAGGCTATCCAGGAGAACACATTTAGTAAGACCAGAAGTACAAGCTAGCCAGGCATCCGCAGGAACATGATAAACCTTAGAGGCTTCCGTGGTAATGGTTAAGGAAGAACTGCAAGCTGACTGATAAGAAGAGAGAGCTAAATGAAAATCTGCAGTCTTTCGACAGGAAGCATTTCCAAGAGTTTGTCCGAGGATAAGAGAAAGTGGATATTAGTACAGGAAGACTGATTACAAGAGACCAAAATGGGATCTTGTACTCCTACTCCAATACAGTAAGGTTTTGCCCCCAGGCATAACTAGCTATCTGCAGCCAGCTGAGGCTAAGTGATATTAAGCAGCTGGTGCATGCCTGAAAGCACTGAAAATAAGCTAGGGAGCTGCTGAAAAAATGCTCTTGGTAGTTGATAGACACCATAGGTGCTGCAGCTGGTGACTGAGTAAACATGGGTGCATGAGGCTGAAAAGAGGGTCACCTAAGTTGGTTGTGGGCCCTATGGGCTTTGGGGGTCTCCAGGGAGTTAGACTTTTTTTCCCATATGGTAAACAGATGCTCGATATCATACCCTGAGATCAAAAAGGTAGAGACCCCAGGTGATTCCATATGTCTGAGTAATGTGAGTAATGGAGGGGGTAACTGACCTTTATAATTATTGGTCTTTTTTCCTGCAACAAGACTCCACTGTTAAGAAAGTGAGGTTAGGATGGTATTCTCCATATAATAAAATCCTTAGTATTATTTGGGCCCTCTTCATATGTGACTGTCTACACACAATCCCAAGAGGGGCAAAAGAACTGTTCAGGTTGGTCACATTCTTGATTGGGCAGAGGTAAATATCAACAGTCCTGATAATAGGAAATAAATTTATCTGTAGGAAAAAAAAAACCAGCCAGGTTTACTCAAAATAACAGGGGAGTTCCCTCACTCCAGTTAATGGAGTTGTAAATTCACCCAGTAGTAAAAGATGAGAGAGTAAAGCATATTTAAGGGGGTCTTAGGATAAGTTGAACCTAAAACAATGTCAAAGCAGAGAGAAAAACATAAGCAGCCTTAGACACAGGTCAGTCTTAGCTTGCAAGGATCTGGTTCAGTTTCCATGTCAAGTCCCTGGGGTCCTTATCTTTCACAGCTTTTTACTTAGGAGTGATGAACCCGGGCAGGAATTTCAGGATGTTCTTAATCTTGCCATCCTGCCTCAGCCTACCAAGTAGCTGAGGTTATGGGTATGAATCACCATACGTGGCTTCACTAGGGTCTTTATAGAGGTAATTACATTAAAATAAGGTTATTAGTGTGGGCCTTAGTCCAACTGACTGGAGTTCCTACAAGTTGAGGATGGCATGGCAGAGGGAAGATGACGTAGGTATAGAGACTTCTATCCAGAAGCCAAAGAGAGAGACAAAAATGGATCCTTACTTCACAATTCTGATAAAGAACCAACTATGCTGACATTCGGTTTTGGACTTCTCTAGAACCATAAGAAAAAATTAATTTCTTTTTAAGCCACTCATTTTGTTGGCTTTGTATCATAGCAGCCCTAGCAAACTACTGTATTGACCAGCATACATAACTTACATAGATATCAGTGTTCTCATCTGTAAAATGAAGAAAAATTACAGAATCTTCCTCATCCTGTCTTGATGATAAAATGTAACGTACAGTGAGTCTTCATTACTTTCTTGTTCCCAGGACAAAATACCCAGGCATCTACAACTTAAAGGAGGAAAGATTTATTTTAGCTCAGTTACAGGTCTCACACAGTGCATTCACGGCAGCTGGCAATGGTGGAAGCATATGGTACAGGCTTTTACATCAATCTAGACAGAAATCCAAGTGAAGGCAACTTTGGAGCTAATCCATGTCTGGAGACTCAGGCAAGGCCAGAGCTTTCCCAGGAAGAAGTTATAACAATGGTTTTTCTTTTCTTTCAAGCTGCCAGTTGGGTCCGCAATGCCCAGGATAGACGCCTCTCCTTCACTTCCTGGCCCACAAGCTGTGCTCTAGGCCCTCACTCCCAATCCTTCCAGGCCAAACCCCAAGCATCAGTCACTTTCAACCAGACTCTACCTCCCAATAACACAGGATTTCACTATTATCACACCATATCCAAATATATGAGGCTTTTGGGGGAGACTCCAGATCCAAGCCATAGTACAATGGGGTATAGAAAGTATTTGACAACATGTTAATTAGTAGCATGCAACATGATATTCAACATGCTTACTACATCCTTTCAATAGCAGATCAGTTTGATCTCACTGTTTTAGAGGTTCTTCAGGCATTCACATTTCTCCTCATTTTGAGATTATCAGTCTCAATAAAACTGGAGTTTGTATTTATAATTCAAGCTATTCTCTAAAAAATTCTATACACAAATGATTTCAACCAAAATTGTTTAAAATAGGCAAAGATTCTTGGCTTTAGTCCATGGAAGTTCATGGACAGAGAAAGACTTAACATAGAACATGAATTATTTTTTGTCTTGAGGAAAGAAACTGAGATAAAAGTGGCTACAGATGATTTGATGTAAGAGAATATTTCCTTATAATCAGTTATTCTAGCCTAAATAAAAGTTCACCCTTTCCCCCCAATAACCTGTAATGCTATCTCTGTCATATATTATTTTAATATATGTAAAGTTCTGTCTCCTGGTTTCCTGTTCTGTTTTTCTCTAGCATTTTGTCAATGCCAATACTGTCTTAAGTACCATAACTTCTAGCGTATCTTACTTTTCAGCTGGAACAACCACAGCCTTTACTTACTAAGAATGCTTTTCTTAACCTTGGGTTTTTATATCAGAGGATACATAAAACACATAAAAGCACCTGAAGAATATTGGTCATAGACATGAATCGTTAAATTCAACTAGCTACATTTTCCATATGAGTAAGCTAAAGCCTGAGACCTAAACTGTGCTTCCACTAAAATCCACAGGCTTTTCTTTTAGTAAGCAAAAATACCTAGAAAAAGAATACAAAGGAATACAAAGTGAGACCCTCTCTCTGAAAACAACAAAACAAGGAACGTAAAAGTACAAAAAAAATACTTTATATTTTTCTAATAACTAGAGACTTTGCCCTGTATTTAGTCATAGTTTTAGTTTTTGTAGCTACTGTTTTCACTTTCCATAGCTATGTTCTTAAAAGTAAGAAACTTTAGAAGCAACCTCTGGTTAAGAGGGACCAAAAAAATAAATGTTTATTTGGTGTTGTCTTAGTTAATTTTTTGTCACTGTGACTCAATATCAAACATCCAAAATTTAGGGGAAGAAAATTTTATTTTGGCTCACAGTTTCAGAGGGTCACAGTTAATCCAAGGGTGCCTGGCAACAGTCGAAGCGCATGGCAGAGGTGGAGGTAGGGGCAGCTCCTCACAGCATTGCAAACAGGAAGTCAAGCCAATTTAAGTCCAGTCCAGTCTAGTCCAGTTAAATCTAGTTCCCCTGAAGGAAGGAAGCTGCACACATATAATTCTAGGTCCCAACCCAGTGATCCACCCCTTCTGGGTCCAGCTTCAGTGTTCTTCCCCTTCCAGGTGTGGTTCTAACTCACCACATGTCTGTAATTTAATCCACATGCCTGTAATCCACCTCTCCAGAAGTGGCCCCAATCTCCCAACAGCAGATGGTTCCACAGACAATCCATAACATCCAAATACATGAGACTTTTGGGAAACATTCCAGATCCAAACCACAATAGGTATAGTCATAACTTTCTTGTGTATTCCTAAATTGTTCATATGAAAATTCGTGGGAAAAAAACAGGTAGGTACTTCATATGCAAAAGATTAACATATGATTATACAAGGTCTATGACTGCAAAGACAAATTGAAGCCCACATGGCAATGGGGTTCCTTTCCTTAAGATATAATTGTTCAGGATTTAGCTAATCTTAAGTAAATCTACTCTAAAATAATTTGCAAAAATTGTTCATACTTATTAGAAAAACACAAAGTATTTCTTTTTGTACTTTTATGTTCCTTGTTGTTTTGTTGTTGCTTTCAGAGACAGGGTCTCACTTTGTGTTCCAGGCTGGTCTTGAACTCACTATGTAGCCCAGGCTAGTCTCGAACTCACAGCAATTCTCCTGCCTCAACCACCCAAGTGCTGTGATTACTGGCATGCACCACCACACCCAGCTTATGTAGTGCTGGTGAATTGAACTGAGGGCTTGGCACTTACTGGGCAAGCACTTAATCCACTGAGTTATGCTCCCAGCCATTGCAATTTTACTTTCATAAATTAAAATATAATTTTAAATAATTGAATGAATAATCTAATTTTCTGTTTTCAGATACTTGGAATGCAAACACCCCTAAAATTCACAACTCTAGCTGTTCTTTTCTACCTTCCATCCATGTATTGACCAATCTCATTCTCTTGGGACATGATGACGATCAGTAAAAGCTATCAGACAGTGCTGATTACCTATCTTGCAGATGATGACAAAATTGAGGCAAATGTAAAAACACTATATACCAATTTTTTGAAAACAAAGACAACTACAATTTTTACAGAGAGCAAAGCAAATCAGTTCCAAAGGCTAACATATTTTTTACTGTGTTAATATCCAAACTTCCTCATAGAATAAGTATAATGATTAGATTCTATAGATTTCTATACTAACTATTCAAAATCTCAATGTTGTATCTTCTTTGTTCCTTTTTAAAATAGTGAATTTTAATAAGCATTCCTGACTGAAGCACTTGAATCAAGGAATTGTCAATAATTAAGAATATTTCAAAATTACATTTATAACTGAAGTACTTCGAAAATAAAATTATAAATCAGTGAACATGAATGAACCATGTAGAAATAATTGTTTTAAGGGCCCTTTTCTGCAATTTTATCAAAATTACTAGCACATTCACTTTCCTAAGCAAGTACTTTAAAAAGAAAAAAATATGTCCACTGCAGGATTAAAGAGTGGTTCAATCATCCTTAACAACTTACACTGCCTAAAATAGGAAACTAAGAAACATTTCAAAAAGTAAATGTAAGCTAATGTCATATCAAAAAAATTATAAATTTTTTTTAAGTTTTACTGACCAAGTAACTGATGGAAGATGACAGTCTGCCACAAGTCTGAAGCACAGCTCAGCTACCTGAAACACAGCAGTCCACTCCTGAGGCATGCTCCTGGGCCACAAGACAGAGAAGTAACAACAGCTTTTTCTTCAAAACTAGTCTGGCCACCCAATTTTAAAACTGCCTCAACTTTTCTCCACATCCTCCTCACTTAATTCCAACACCACCCCAACTTTACCTCCTGCCCCACCCCTTCATCATACTCTACAAAAATCCATCATTCACTGAAAGAGATGCTCTCTCCACATCCCTTGGTCAGAGACCTCCACCCCCACCCCCACTCCC
>PVKB01006407.1:0-63078 GCA_004027205.1 Ctenodactylus gundi | reverse complement strand
TGCTGGCAGGACCCGAGCCTGGCACTGGCAACATGGGGAGTGCTGGCTTCTGGGGGCCGGGGTGAGGCCGGCACCGCAGCTGGCTATTACTCCTGGCCTTCAGACAGGGTGCCGGGAGCTGCTGTCTAGGCTGGGCCCAACTCTGGATCCTCCTGCCTCAGCCTCCCGGAGTGTGACAGACCAGCCTGTGGACGCGTGGGTGGATGCTGACCTGCTGCATGGGCAGGTGCCAGGTAGCAGACACGAGAAAGGGGCGGGCACTGGGACGTGCCATGGGACAGGGTCAGGGCAACTGGAGACCCGGCCGAGCGTGGGCACGAACCCGCGATCTGCCTGCCTGGGCCTCCTGTAGGTCCTTCCTGGCTCCGAGACACAAGGCTGTCTAGGGAAAGAGACGCCGAGCCAGACCCAGCCCCGGGTCAGCCTCTGGGAGAGCGTCCCACGGCCTGGCCACAGGTCGGGTCCTGGACATGGCCGCCCCTCCGTCCCGGCGGCCCGGCAGCTGGGCAGGGCGGCCGGCGGCCCGCGGACGCGGGAGCATTACACGCTTAATCCCCGGCACAGAAATAGCCATCGACAGCTGCAGGGCGGACGTGCCTTTCCCGCCCGCGGCCCGGCCGGCCTCCCTACCCGACCCTGCGGGCAGCCCTGCCGGGGGAGGCTGCAGGCGGCCAGGAAACGGGGCGCCGGTGTGCGGGGAGCCCCAGCTCCGCCCAGCTCCCTAGAGACATCAGGACACACACCGTGGGCAGCGGGGCGCGGCCTGGCCTTAGGCAAGGCCGAGGCAGGAGGGTGCCAGGCTCCAGCTGACCAGGACTCCGTCCGGAAGTCCGAGATGACAGCAGCTGGGCTCGGAGTTCCAGGGAAGGCCCCGGGTTCAGGCCAGCCGTGGGCAGGGGCACTGCGCCCCTAGGCCTCGTGCCCGCGCTGGGGGTGTAGGGTGCTGGCAGGTGCTGCAGGAGGGCCGCGCCCTGCCCCATGCTGGGCTATTTCCATCTCGAGCCGGGAGGAGAGGATCGTGGCCTCCGGGGGCGGCCGGGCCCCTGGGCAGCAGGCAGAGGCCCTGTCCCGGATACGAAGCCCAGCGCGGGCAGCTGGGGTGTGCGGGGCGGATGGGCACACAGCTGGGCGCCCCATCTCAAGTGCAGAGCCGGGTTCCACAGGGTGGCAGGGTAGGGTGGTGGAGGGTCAGCCTGGCCACACCCCCACCCCAGCCAAGAATGGAGGCCGGTGCCGGGGTGGCTTCTGAGGGGGGCTCTGCGGGACAGCCCAGTGTGAAAACCAGGGAAGATGCCTGAGGCACCGGCCTGGCAGGCCAGCACCCTGGGAGGCTGAGTCAGGAGGGTGCAGAGTGCTGGCCTAGCCCGGGCAACTCCCGACTTGGAGGAGCGTGTCACATCCCAGCATTTTAAAGTTGTTCCTTGCTGTGGTACTGGGGGCAGTGCTCAGGCCTGCGTTCCCGGCCCCTTCTAACGACTCTGAGACAAGGCCTCATTCCGTCCCACAGATGCCCAGGCTGGACGTGAACTTGTGTCCTTCCCCTCCTCCTATTATTGTGCTCTGGTCAACAATTTTTTCTTTTTAAAAAGGACAGGCTCAGTGTGCCGGCTCTGGGCTCCATTCCTAGTAAAAGAAAACAAATTGAACAACTAAATGAGTAAATAAAGTGGTGCCAGGCACAGTGCTGGTACAGGGCAAGCCTGTGCAGCAGGACACACAGGGGCACGCTGGGCCGCCTGGAGGGGTCCGGCATGCAGACACACGGGACGAGTCCGGGAGGCCATGGCAGAGTCCTAGGTCAACCCGGGAGGCCAGCCGGGGGTGCCAGGCCCCAGGACACACTCCACGGAGGTGGCCTGACAGGGGACCTGCCCTGGGCGAGGACGGGGTCTCCAGGAAACAGGGGCAGGAGCTGCCCAGGACGGATGTGCGGGGACTCCAGGACTCTGTTTCCACGGCCCCTTCAAGGGTGTCCCAGCCCACAATGGGACAGCAGGAGAAGTCAGGCGGACAGGGGCAGCCGGGCTGGGAGCCAGCCACCCAGGCCACAACCCATCCCAGGGGTGCAGCTGCAGGGCGCACAATGTGGATCCGGACCGCACCGTACCAGGAGAGGGGAAACGGGACATCGCCTCATGGACAGAGAGCGAGAGCAGGTTCCCAGGCATCTGAGGCACAGAGCGAGGGAGGTGCCCCTGCCCTAAGCTGGACATCATCCTGCGCCATCGGGATGACCAAATGCCAGGCTGCCAGCTACCACAGACCACCTCCACCAACAGGAGGGGGCCGTGACCCCCACAGACCAGCCCCATCCCCCAGGAGACTGTCCTCCCCGGAGACCAGCCTCCCCCCCCCCCAGACTGTCCTCCCCAGAGACCAGCCCACCCGTCACCATCAGCAGGGTGACAGCTTCACATACAGCAGACCTTGCAAAGGAGGAAGGGCTAGGGTCCTGGGTAACGACACTGGCACAGGGGCCCTCAGGGGTGAGGAGGGGGCCCAGCCCAGAGCCTGGAGACCATGCGCCCGCCCTCCCCTCAGAGAGCAGTCAGGACGCAGCACTGACCCAACCCAGAGTCCTACTCCCCCACTGCGGAGGGCTGGGCCACCTGGGGCGAGGCATAGCCGGACCTCCATCCCACGGCCAAGGCACCAGCTTCATAAGCAGGACCCCAAGATGCATGTACAGACCCCCAGTCCTACAGGCAGGGTACTCATCACCCTGATCTTGCGGAGAGGACCCTGGTCCTGCATAACACATTGTGTCCCCAAGACCAGACACCCCTGACTCCACAGACAGGACCCCACCCCATGGACTGAACCCTGACTCCACACGTGGAACCAACATCCCACAGAAGCGACCCTCAAACCCATTAAAGGGGCGCAGCCCCGCAGATGGGATCCTGACTCCAAGAGAGAACCCCCCCTTCAAACGGGACTGGACCCACGGCTGGGATCTGCAACCAGCAGATGGCCTGGAGCACACATAGGAGAGCCGGAACCCACACACAGGACGGGCTCCAGCGCCTGGGGGCAAATACAGCGGGCCGTGAGGACACACCCTGCGAGCTCCCCACACGCCTGCCCACAAGGCCTCAGGCCCCACGATACAGCCTGCAGGCTACCGGCCTGGCCGACACCTTGAACACACCCCGCAGGGCACCGACCTGTCCCGCAATTGACCCCACAGGGCACGGACCCTGCCGTCCACAACTCTGCCAGCTTCCACTTCCTGGCCTGTGGAAGGGGCTGCAGCTGCCCACAGTGAGCTCCCGCTGACGTTCCCCTGCCTCCAGCCCAGGCCCTGGCCCTGCGCAGGACCTGGCCCTTCCCTGCACCTGGGCAGAGGTGTGCTGGGCTGGGAAGCAAGCAGAAGGCCCATCACCCAGGCATCCGTGCTCAGCACCCACCGGGGCTGCATGGCACCAGCACGTGCTTCCGTGGCCTGCCACCGACGGCAGGCCACACGCTCTACGGGCCTGCCCTTCAGGGCAAGGGCAGGCTCTCAGCTGCTACCCACTGCAGCGTGTGCCCGGCTGGCCAGCCCGTGCCTGTCGCCCAGTTCCTGGGGAGGCCGAGGTGGGGGAACTCCATGGGCAGCCCAGCACGGGTGACCGAGGGGAGCCCTGTGTGAAAACGCAGTATTTAGAACAGGCCTCCAGACACAGCTCAGACACAAGTGCACGTGTACCATGCCTAAGGCCCTGGATTCGAGCCTCCACATAAACTTGAGCCTGGTGTGCCTGTGCCTGCTGGTCATCCCACACTCGGGAGGCTGAGGCAGGAGGTTGCCTCAAGTCCGAGGCCAGCCTGGGCTCCACAGACACTTCAGGAGCAGCCTGGGCTACAGAGGGGGACCCTGTGTCAAACACACAGACCCACAACCAGTGGACCAAGCAACCACAGCACAATAAGGGCTGGGGGTGTGATTCAGCGCTGAGGGCCCTGGGTTCAAGCCCTAGTACGGGATTCTTGTAAAGATTCCATCAAAGAGAAGCCGGCCACAGCGGGGAAGGGTCAGGGCGGGTCCAGTGTGTGTATATATATATCAAGAGAAGGCCTCCTGCACATACACTCACACAGACGGGCACACACAGGCGTGCCGCCGCGCTCGGCCTTTGGGGCGGGAAGGGGGGCACCCACGCAGGGGGAGGGACCCGGGCAGCAGGGACCCGATGTGTGCTGCAGGCACAGCCAACCCGGCTCTCGCGGGGACGTGAGTTAACGGGTCCGGTGTGCTGGCTCACACCGCTCCCCAGGAACTGGCCAAACCAAAAACCCACAGAGCAGGTGGACGCAGCCCATGCCGGCCAGGCCCCACAGTCCCCACACACGTGCCCACCCCCAGGGCGGGCTGCAGGGGCTCTGGACACACTCAGAGGGTGACATGGGGGCTCCCAGCTCCCCCAGAGCCAGCAGGGCACCCTGGCCCCTTCCCGGAGCAGGACAGCAGAACCCAGCTCCCACTGATCTTCCTCCAGGTGGTGGTACCGGCCTACCACCCTGGCACTCGGGGAGACTGAGGCAGGAGGATCGCCAGCCCCAGGATGCACGACCACCCGAGAGGCTGTGTCACAGTCAAAGCCCAAGCCGCAGTCTGGATGTGGCGGGGTGAGAAGGCTCAGGGTGGTCCTCACGGCCCATAAACACAGCCGACAGCTCGCCGCCTCTCCTAAGTGCCACACGGTCACCACTGTAACCTCCTCCTCCGGCTGCGACAAACGGCAGCCGGTGACCCCCAGACCCGCCTGGGTTCCCCAGCAGGGCAGCCCGAGGCCAGGCTCGTGCCCCCCCCCCCCCCCCCCCGCAGCCCAAGGCCGGCCCGCCAGAGCCACGCCGGGCCGGCTCCCGGGCCACACACCTGCTGGAAGGCCTTTAGCCGCTTCTTGAACCGGGAGGGCAGCACGAAGTCGCAGCCGCGGGCCAGCGCGGCCAGCTCCTGCCGCAGGTCCGGGTCCTGGCGCAGGGAGCGCTCCCGCAGGCGCATGGCGTCGGCACGCATGGGCCCGGGGACGCCGCGGGGCTGGGGACGGCGGCCGGGACACGGGGACGGCGGCCGGGACACTGGCACGGGGACGGCGGCGGGGCTCAGGGCTGGGCGGCGCGCGCCGGGCAGCGGGACAGGCACTGTGGGGCCCCGCCGGCTGCCCGCATTCCACAGGCTGGGGAGGACGCGGGCAGGAGGGCCGGGCGGCAGGCGGCCACTCCCCGGGGTGGCCAGCGGCAGGGAGGCCGGCGCCGGCGGGCAGGCCACCCAGGAGGGTCAGGAGCACAGGCGGAGGGGCCGCCGCTCCCCTGTGCTCGGCGCACCCCGGATTCTCCGGTCCCTCTGCTCCGTCCACCCCCGTTCCGCGTGTCCCTAGCCAGCCTGGCCAAGCTCCTGGACCCTGGTGCCGGTGTGGCTGGCAGGCCGCTCTGCCCCTCGTGGGCTTCGGCTCCAAGGCAGAGAGAGGGACAGAGACAGACAGAGACACAGAGAGAGAGAGAGACAGAGACAGAGACAGAGAGAGACAGAGAGACAGAGAGAGAGAGAGACACTTCACCCCAGGAGGAGTGTGGGCAGAGACGCCGCCCACCCCATGGTGGAGGCTAGGAGACCACAGCCCAAACCCGGGGGTCTCACGGTCCCAACCGGGCCCCCAAGTGGCACCGGGACAACAGCCTCACACCCAGGCCATGCGGTGTCCAGCCTGCAGGACCCACTGGATCCACGCGGGAGCTGCGCTGTGTCCCCGCCAGTCCTTTCTGTTTTTTTTTTCTCGTATTGTCTAAATGCCCAAAGATGTTGCCCACACCTGTGTCCTCAGACCACTATTAAATACTGACTTTTATTTTTTGAGACAGGGTCTCATGCTGTAGTTCCTGCTGGTCCTGGACTCACTATGGAGCCCAGGCTGGCCTTGACTTTACAGCAATCCTCCTGCCTCGACCTCCTGAGTGCTGGGATAACACACATGTGCCATCACGCCCGGTCTATGGGGTGCTGGGGAATCGAACTCGGGGTCTTGAGCTTTCCAGCCAACTGCTCTAACCGCTGTGCTATTCCTCCAGCCCCCAAATTGCGATTTTGAAACAGGGCCTTGCTAAGGCACTACTAAGCTGCCCTGGGCTGGGATGGCAGGCCCGCCCGGGGGACCTGCTCGGGATGGGCAGCTCCTGTCCTCTCGAGGGGCCGGCAGGCTAAGGGACATGGACTCAGAACCTCCCCGGAGGGTGAAGGGACCTCACAGGAGCCTCTGGTCAGTCCCCAAGGGAAGGGAGTGGACACAGGGCAGCACATCCCCCTGCCATCTCTGCCACTCCCGGCACAGCACACACCGTGCTACCCCTGGCAATAGCCAGTGCCCAGTGCGCACCATGCCACCCTGCGGGCCTCCAGCACATACCCTGCCACCCCTCTGGGGTCTCCAGCGCCCAGCCTGGCCTCCCAGTGGCCCCAATCACACCCAAGATGAGGCACTCATCACACCCAGGGCCACACAAGCCCCCGGTTCACAAGGGCTCACCCTCCTCCTCCTGGCATGCAGAACAGCTAAATAGCCCGTGCACTGCCAGCATGGGACACCGGCCGGGACCCTGGTACTCGGGAGGCTGAGGCAGGCTCGCACCCAGAGATGCTGGCCACATCGGGACAGCCTTGCCGCGCCCGGCCCTCAGCCTGGCACGCGGCAGCGTCCGGAAACGAGCCCAGCCGTGGCGTGTCCAGCCGGCTCACGCCTAGTGCCCGGCACATCCGCCGAGCATCAGTGGGACCCGCGCGTGGGTGTGCCGGCATCCTGGCACACTGCGCGGCCAGGGCAGGCAGGTCCTGGGCCCACCCAGTCCCTGTCTCAAAAGTGAAGATGGGTACAGGCCACAGTGGCAGCGCACAGGTTGGGGGGGCACACCCAAGGGCCACACACAGCTCAGCACGGTGGACGGGTCTGACCCCGGCAACCAAAAACCCTGTTTGTAAATTAGAGAAAAAAATACACGCTGGCGAGGAAGCGGGAGAGATGGTCTTGTCCCCAACAGGTGGGCACGCACCCAAGCACCGGGGCCTGGGGGCAGGACGGCCGTACCCCCAGGGGCGCCCTCAGGGCACCGTGTCACCCCCATGTCCTGCCACGCCCTGCAAAGGACACCCAGGGCCGTCAGGGGCCTACGCAGCGGGCCGGTGACCCCGTGGACCCAGCTCACAGCACCCTCGGGCCGGGGTGCAGGCCCGCAACGCCGGCACTCAGGAGGCCGGGGAAGGAGGGTCGTGAGTTCCAGACCAGCCTGGGTGCAGAGTCCGTGCGGGATGTGCCAGGAGCCGCCAGGACCGCGGCCTCAGACCCTGCCTCTAAATAAATACACACACGGGCGGGGGCCTAGCAGAGTGCAGAGGCCGGGGCTCCGTCTGCAAAAGCTTAGAAACAAAAAGCACAGTAAGAGAAACAAGTCTGCAAAGCCCTAAGGCCCTGACGTGCGTAGGGGAAAGACGCCTTCCCCGCCGGGCCCACAGCACCAGCGTGCTGGGCGCCTGGTGCATCCGGGACAGGGCGTGCAGCGCGGGGCGCCACAGACCTGCATGGAGGACTCACGCCCGGGTGGGGGCCGCCCGCTACCTGGGGGTCTGGGGACCCCGCTGACCCGTGTGCACACCGCGGGCCCAGACACATGTCTGCAAACGTTCTGGAAACACCGACAACGGCACGATACGGGCGTGGACACCGTGCCGACTGCACGCCCAGGGCCGGCCACGCAGCGTCCCCGTGGCCGCCGACACAAGCCCCGCGTCCGGCTGTGCGAGCCACCGACGTCTGTGTGGCCCGGACACGGCAGAGAAGATTCTAGGGAACACGCTATGGACAGGTTACGTGACCGTAAAACTCGGATTCTCCTTCCTTCCCTCCCACGTGATAATAAAAACATGACACGGGTGTCGGCCCGCCCGTACCCAGGAAGGATCTCCTGCCTTACAGACGCCCTGCGAGTGGGACCTTGAGACAGGCAAGAGCTCAGCGGAGCCACGAGGATCCCCACTTTGAACCCTGCAAGTTGGGGTACCCCGTCTCCCAACCCAAAATGAAAAGCGGGCTGCGGACGGCGCGCAGACGCCCAGCAGCGCGAGCAGAGGGCGGGTCGTGAACCCGCCGTGAGGCGCTTGCTCCCTGCGGCCTGGGTGGGTGCTGGGTGCACGCGACCCACGCAGCTGCGCCCCACCCGCAGGCCGCGCGGCGTGCCTGGGGCTGAGGTCGCAGCCCGCGCCAGGCGCCGGCTCTGCGCTGTGCTTTGCCGCTGCCGCCCGGAGCCGCCGTGACGCTGGGCCGGGCCGCACGGGAGACCTCCCGGCCCACGCAAACTGAGCGCAACCCTCCTGCCTCGACCTCCGGCGGATCCTTGCACAGCGCCCGGGAAAGGAACCCAGCGCCTTTGCGCGGCAGGCGGGCGACGTCCCCCCGACCCACCCCTGCCCCGACTCCCCGCGCGCGGACGACGGCCCGTCACAGCGCGGCCGGGCCGCGGGCACAGCGCCGGCGTCCGCGTCAGAGCTGCACGGCGCGGGGCGCGGGGCCGCCGGGCGCGCCACTCACCGCTCGGGGGGCCCCTCGGGCGGCTGGGGAGGTGCGCGGGGCGCGGGCGGGCGGCGCGGGGGCGGCGCGGGGCGGCGCGGGGGCGCGCGCGCCTCCTCCTCCTCCTTCTCCTCCTCCTCCCCGCGGCGGCGGGTCGGGGGCGCGGGCCGGGGCGGCGGCGGGGGCGCGGATGCGGCGCAGCCCCTCCTGCAGCGCGCGCTGCGTGCCGGCCTCGCTCAGCCAGCGCAGGAACAGCTCGTCCACCTTCATCTTCAGCACGGGCTGCAGCGCCTTGCCGGGCGCCATGGCGGACCCCCGACCCGCGCCCCGGCGCGGCGGGCGGCCGCCTCCGCCACGCTCCCGCGGACCGGGGGGCGCGGCAGGCCAGGCTGGGCGGCGCCCGAACCGCGACCACGCCCGCGCCGCCTCTCAGCGCAGCTTCAAAACAGGCGCGCCGGCGCGCGCGTCTGCGTCACGGCGTGGCGACGTCATCACCGCCGCGACGGGGCCGCGCGCCGCGGCCTGCAGGGCCTCGGCCGGGAGTGCTGGCGGGGTAGAGGGCTTGGCATGAGATCTGCGGGGCGGCGTGCCGGTTGTCGTGCTGATGCCGCTCCGCTTTTAACTTGTTTTAGAGGCAAGGCGTACGCCGGGGGTGTGGCGCCGGTACCGCGGGGAATGTGAGCATGCGCAGTACATACGGGCGGGGGGAACGGTGGAGACTTGCTACTCGAAGCATGCGCAGAGCGTCCGCTGAAGGCCGCGGCTCGGCGACCGAGCATGCGCAGTGTGCGCTCGCCGGGTTGTTTGGGGGCGGAAATACTGCGATGGGTGGAATATGCGCAGAGCGCGGAGTGGCGGACAGTATTCTGAAGGCCTGCGCATGGAGCATGCGCAATGCTTGCCTCCGGGACTTTGGGGTGGCTGGGCGAGGTGCGAGCCAGAAGAGTCACGGGGGCGGGGGGTCAAACACGCATGCACATTGCGCGTGCGTGGCGGCGCCCGGGACGCGCGCGGGCCTGGGAGGCTTTTTCAATAAAACGGCCGACTTCGGCCATGGAGTGTGTTGTCACCTTAAAAAATAAAATAAGATAGTAAATGTAAGGTGTGGGCCGCAGTTTCTTGAGAGGCTGGGTTTGCAGCGTGGAGCTTTGCGCCGGCGTCGCCGCCCGCGCCGCGCGTTCTGCGTGTCGGCGTGCGAGCGCGCGGGGGGGCGGAGGAAGAGTTGGGCCTTTTCACGTCTTGCTCTACGAGGCTTTCGGGGAGTATTTGGGTCCTCCTCGCCTCTCATGGCAGGACTTGGGGAGACTGCGACAGGAGGGTGGCAACTTTTAGGCCAGCTGGGTCAACCCCGGGTCTGGGCGAGACCCTGTCTCCAAGCACAGAAGAGACACGGTGTCGGGCGGACGTCCGTGCAAATGCCCTGGGGTCTGTCCTCAGGAGCGTGAGAACGCGAAGAAAACACAGGCCGGGGTCCCGGTGCGGTTGTGCGTTTCCCGGCCGGGCCCTGGGTGCGGGAGGAGGGCGGGGCAGCAGGGGCCGGTGCCCAGCGTCCTGCGCGCCCCTGGCAGCGCCCATCTATGCTGGGCCGGGTTATATGTGGGCATGACGCCTGCCGTGCGTCCATGCACAGCCGCAGACGGGCCACCTGTGCCCCCGGTTCTCGCCCCCGGCGCCCCGTCCCTCAGCGCTATTTTTGGAGGACAGTGGGGCGGTGGGCGGGACCGGGTGCCCCCGCTCCTGAGAATAAAAAGAAATTTCACAAAAATCAAAACGCCGGACGCATTGAAAATGAAAGGGCTGGGGATGTAGGTCCGTGCCAAGGCCCTGGGGCCGGTCCCCAGGACCAGTTTCCTCTCCCACGGAAATGCAGGCCCGGGGACGGGCAGTGACGGCTCCCGCGGCCGCGGGGGGCCGGGCGGGCAGCCGGCCAGGCGTTATGAGGCCACAGCTGCCCGCTGCGGGACGGGGGCGGTGGGCACGGGGTGGACACGGGGCGCCCCGCCCGCCCGCGGGGGCCGCTGGAAATAACTCTGGACAGCTGGCGATGTGGACAGCTGCGGCGCCGCCCGGTCCTGGCCTGTGGCCAGCGCTGCCCCTGGGGGCCGCCGCGTCCCGTGGGTCCGTCACGTCACCGCGTTTCGGGGTTAAATTCTGATGCGGGGTGTCCCAACGCGGGCCGGGCGGGGCGCGAGCTGGGACCCTCCCGCCTTGGCCTCCCTCCGCGCTGGGGTCCCTCCGGGTCCCCGGGATCAACGCGCGCGGGCCGCTCCGGCGCCTTCACGACGGCGGCCACACGGTGGCGCTGCGTCCCGCGCAATGGCCCTGAGGCCGCCGCCGCCTGCAGGCCCGCCGCGATTCCCGTCTCCGGTGTTCCTTTTGCCTTCTGGTCCTGGGTTCAGGCCGGGTCTTCGTGGTCCTCACTGACCTCTCCCCTCGGGATCCGGTTTCAGCGTCGCGGTCTCAAGATGAACCTGTTTGTTTTTTTTTAAATAAATGAGTCCACGGTGACCTTGTTCTGGGCACAATAGTACTCCGCTGGGCATAGCGGCTGGGTCTTCTCAGCGTGCTGACAGGCCCGAGCGCAGCGTGGTGAACCCCGTGTGCCCGACCCGACCCGAGCGCATCATGATGTTTTCCTAAGCCCCGCCCCTCTGTCCGTCCTCCTGAGGTGCTGGCCTTGGGGTCCCCCGGCGAGATTTCCCACAGGACGGGGTCACCGGGTCCCGGCGCGTCGCCCCAGCCACCCGGGCACCAGCCCCTGCACCTGTGCACACACACACGGACACACACACACACGAACACATACATGCGCTGTCACGGCGAGGACCCAGCCACCCGGAACCTGGCACGGCCTGGCACGGCCTGGCACAGTCCCAGAACGCCTACAGTCTGCGAGGGTCCTTGCCTGGCTGTGGGCAGATCCCACGGGGCGGGGGTCCCCCACAGCGCAGCGTGACCCTGACGCCCCAGAGTCCGCGTGGAGTCAGAGGGCAGCGATGCCAGGTTGTTGGGGGGACCCGGGATCCCAGAATGGCAATTGGGCACGCACAAACCACGCCCACAGCGTGGGCGTGCCGGGCTCCGTGCCCCGGGGTGCCGCCTGCCGGATCGTGGAAAGTGGGGTTCCAGGGGCGCCCGCCACACGCACACACGCGGGGGCCCACTCGTGGCCCCGCTTGCCGGTCAGCAGGGCCAACTGGGGCTTTTTGTTTTCTGCCAGCGGCGGGCGGGCACGAAGGTTTCTGCGCCCCGGAGTTGGACGCGGCGCTGCTGGTGGCCAGGCCGGACCAGGTCAGGCGCGGGGTCCCCAACACCGGCTGGGCGGTGAGGGGGTATTCTGTGGCGGTTCCGGGGAGCCGGACCCCAGCCCGGGTGGCCACCGCGGCCCACGGCGCGATTCCGTGTGGGACCCGGGCCCCTAACCGGTGCGACTGCGGCCTCCTCCAGGGGGCACCCCCGCTCCCAGCTCGGCAGGGGGCCGCGTGCATGTGTGCCCTGCCCACGCAGGTGTGTGCCGTGTGCGTGCACGTGTGCTGCGCATATGTGCTATGTGTGTGCATACATGCGCTGTGTACCCTGTGCGAGCACATGTGTGTTCATGCTCTGTGTCTGCATATGCATGCACATATGTGCTCTGTGTGCGCACTCTGCCATATGTGCATATGTGCTGTGTGTGTTCACTGTGTTGTGTAGGTGCATGTGTGTTCTCTGTTGGCATGTGTGCCCACGTCAGCTGGGTGTGTGCACTCTGTGCCCTGTATATGCATAGGTGTGTTGTGTGCATGCACGTGTGCTCTGCATGCATGCATGTCTGATTGCATGTGCACACGTGTGCTGTTTGTGCTCGTGTCTCATGCACGTGTACTCGCTGTGTGCATGTGTGCACAGTGTGCTCTCTGTGCTGTGAGCACATGTGTGTTGCATGTGCATGTGTGCACGAGTGTTGCGTGTGTGCTGTCTGCATGCACATGGGGTTCTGTGTGTGGTGTGTTGTGTGTGTGCACATGTGCTCTGTGTCTGCATGCTCTGTGTGTGTGCTGCATGTGTGCGTGCTCTGCACGTGCCTTGTGTGTGCCCGCGTGTGCGGGGCGCGGCTGGGCGGGCTGGAGCGGGCGCCGGGGCTGCAGCCCGGCTTGGGACGTGCGGCTGGCTGCCGTACCTGCACACACGGGCTGCCGGGTCTGGTAGCGGGCGGGGATGGGGCGCCAGCAGCGCCGGGCGGGGATCACGGTGCCGGCAGCGCCGGGTGGCAGGCAGCTGTCAGCGCGCCCAGGCGGCCGGATCCCGGCGATTATTATTCTTGGATGTCGCTAATTTACATCTAAATGCAGCGACTAATTCGGATCCAATCACGTCAGGATGGATCGGCGCGGTGCTGGCGGAGATGACAGCCGGCCGCCGCCCTCGGGCGACGAGTTAATGCCCGTCAGCCGCGCGCCGCCTGTCACCCGCGCCCCGCGCAGCCCACGGCGACACGTCGCGGGGCCGGCAGGCGGGGCGCGCGAGGCCGGCGACCCACATCCGGGGACGCTGAGCTGGGGACGAGGCACGCGCACGCACTCACACGCAGACGCACACACGCGCGCGTGTCCCGGGCTAAGGCCGCCTAGGAGGCGGAGGGGACTGGCCGATGCCGGATGCTGTGGGGGTGGCCAGCGCCTGGGGGTGTGCACAGCTCTGTGTGTGGCATACGTGTGTGCATGTGTGTGCAAATGTGCGCGCGCGTGTACACAGGTGGGTGTGTACATCTAGGAGGGTGTGTGCCTGCTTCTGTGCTGAATGCATGTGTGTGCACGCGCACAGGTGGTTGTGTGGGTGTGAGCGTGCACGTGTACGGTGTGTGCTGGGCCCTGTGTGGGTGTGGCGGGTGTGGGTACCCAGGTTGTGTGTGTGCATGTGCCAGTGTGTATGTGTAGGGTGTGTGTGTGTGTGTGTGCCTGTGTGTGGGAGCTGTGCATGTGTCCACGTGTGTGTGTGTGTGTGTGTGTGTGTGTGTGTGTGCAGGCTGCACATGTGCCGGACAGTCTGTGCATGTGTCAGCTGGGTGCATGCGTCTGTGCCTGTAGGTTGTGTGTATCTTCTTGCGTGTGTGATGTGTGTTTCTGTGTGCAGGGTCTGTGTGTGTGTATGTCTGTTGTGCAAGCTCGGTGATCTTGCTGTGTGTGTGCGTGTGTGTGTGTGTGCGCATAGGGCGTGTATGTGTGAACAGGATCTCGGGGTGTGTGCGTGTCCAGGGGCAGCTTCTGTGTCCATGCCCACATGTGTGTCCATGTGTGCACATGTGTCGCCACGTGTGCCCATGTGTGTGTGCCCGTACATATCCACGTCTGTGCTCCCGCCACTGCCCGCTCCTGCCTGGGCCGACTGGCTGCACCAGAGCTGGAGATCTTTGGCCCTCAGCCTCCTGTGGTTGTCACCCTGGCACGGTGGCAGCCGCTGAGTCAGGAGGGTCCCGGGTCGACCCAGCCCTCAGCCACTCAGTGAGGGATTGAGACCTGGTGTCTAAGTCAGACATAAAAACCGGCCCGGGGGTGGAGGTCAGTCAGTGCAAAGGCCCTGGGGCCTGTCAAAAAAATATTTTCAGAACAGCATTAGAAATGTGAATTTATCCTTCTGAGCAGTTGTAAAGGAGAAATTGTTATATATGTCAGTTTTTTCTGGCTGCCCTACCAAACTCCCATGGCCTGAGTGACGTCTACAGCAGCCCGAGGCCTCTGCCTGAGCCCTGGTCTGCTCCTTTGTTTTGTCGTGAAGTTTCGCCAGGAGTGAGTGTCCGGGCCAGGGTTCAGGTGGCATCGGGACCGGGCACATGGGCCCTGGGTGCGGCGTGTTGCCTCAAGATTGAGGGTTGGGTGTGGGCAGAGAATGAGAGAAAGACAGGGAGGGAGGGAGGGGGAGAGAGAGAGAGATGAGGGAAGGAGGGAGGGCAGATTCCGGGCCCGGCTGCCCGGCTGCCAGCAGCTGTCAGAATAAATCACAGAGGTTTTCAGACCTGCACGGTCTCATCGGGCCGTGGACGGGCTGACAGCCCAGCGGACCACGGGCTGCGTGCGTGCGTGCGTGTGTGTGTGTAGCTGCGTGTGTGTGCGAGGCAGGCTGAGCCGCACAGCAGGGAAATCGTCCCCAAGCCCTGAGCCGTGGCTGCGTGGGTGGACACGGTCCCGGCCAGGAGCAGCCGCTCATAGGCCCCGCGGCACTGGGCAGGAATCACCCACTCGCACCCCAGAGAGACCGTGACCCTGAAATTCCCTCAGGCACACAAATGCCGGCGCTGTATGCTGCCAGGCTCCTGTGTGGGTAGGGCCCTGGAGTGGGCTCCTGGACTGCTGCGGGCCACAGGGGGTGCATGGGGTGTTTGGGGGGCGATTGGAACCCGGGCTGAGCAGGCACCGACTCTGCACCAGGGGGACAGGGAGGGAACTTCAGCCATGTGACCCTGCTGTGGCCACACACTGGTTGTGTCCTTGGGGTGCCTGACCCATGTGGGTTCCAGAGTTGGAGGAGCCTGACGCTGACCCCAGCCTCCTACCCCAAAGTCCACATCCAGGTTCCACGTTCAAGAAAACACAGGGGCCAATTTCCCCTTCCTGTTCATGGACTCTGAGGAGGGGTGTGAGAGACTTGGGGTCCCAGGGAACTATGGGGGGCAGATGGGGGTCCTGGGAAAGGGAGCAGAAGGTGTGAATGAGCCAGGGGGCCAAGCGACCACCGGAACCCTAACCCTGACCCCAAGTCACACCCGAACTCCACACCTAACCCTTAACCCCTAACCTCTAACCCTTAACCCCTAACCCCTGACATGAACTCTAGCCCCAACTCTCTAACTGTAACCCTAAAACCACACTAACCCAGACTGGACCACAGATAGAACTTCACCTCTAAACCTGAACACAAACCCAGACCCAAAACTAACAGGAGTTGGCCCTTAACCCCAATCCCAACTCAAATCCCAACCCTAACCCCAATCTGAACCCATCTACACCCTTAGCCAGACGGCTCACAAATGGAAGTCGTACCCCGAACCCGGGCCCAGCCCTCGTCCTGACCCAAAGCTGAACACACACTCTCATCCTAACCGGGTCACTGTCCATCCATGACCCCCCTGTGGCCTCCAGGGGCCTCCACAGACATTCACAGGAGCACAGCATTTCCAAAAAAAACAAATAAAAAAATTTTTAAGACCCAGAAATCTTAGAAAAGGAAATAATCAAAAAAGAAGAGAGAGAGACAGGAATCCGTGTTCTTGCCAGGGGGAAGGTCGCGGTGACAGTGTCTGTCATTGTAGGGGGACCCAGAGTTTCTGGGGACACTGACATACTAGGTTCCGCCTCATAATTAAGACTGTCTCATCCACAACCCCAGATCTCAGGGTGCAGCGGTGTTGGGGACCCCTACCATGGTGGCTTTGTGGGGATGACTGTACCCTCCATCGAGCCAGGCACAGAGCCACCACGTGGACACTGCCGTGTTTCCACGGCAGGCTATGTGTGGCAGCGCCCCAGCTTGCCCTCTCTGGGCCTCAATGTTATGGGGTTTAATAAACAGGAAAGCACAGGGTCCCCTGCTGACGGCGGTGACCAGGCTGAGCTGCCGAAGTCCTAAGACCCCCCTAAATGTAGCCTGCTCGCCAGGGGAACAGCAGTCCTTGATTTTATTTTAATATTTTTCTTTAAAAAAAATACAGCTGCATTTGAGACAATTTCTAGCCAAAGTGTCAAATCCACTGGTAACGTCCCTGGACACAGAGGCTTGGCTGTTGGCACACGGATATGTGCCGGACTGTGAGTTTCATATTAAATTAACACAGACGCCGGTATCCTCGGTGTTTCTGTGTGAGCACATGGTCCTTTGGGTCCTGGAAGGAGTGGAGGGTCGCAGGAGTGGGAGTCGCGCTGGGATTTTCCTGGTCACAGTGGCGACCGAACCCTAGTGGAGGTAAAAATGAGTGATTACCAAAGAAGAGACACCTTAAGCCAGGTGAGAAGGTTTCTACCTGCTTCTTCCGAAACCCTGTGGGAGGCGTTAGATCTGCAGGGTCCCTCAAGTGTCCTGTGTGTGAGGAAGGTGCTCGGCCCTCAGGGGGCGCTGTGCTCATCCGGGGATCCATCCTCCATGGCGGGCGCATCACGGCCGACGGGGCTGTGTGTGTGGAAGGTGCCCAGCCGGACTTCGTTCCTGGAAGGCCGGGGCTGTGCCGCTCCAGGGGTGCCCAGCCTTGAACTGCGTGCAAACCTCCTGCATCTCCCTGGGGTGTCTCTGACACCCCAAGGACATTGAGGGACAAAAAAATGGCACCAGTGACCACGTTTAGCTCTTTTTTGGTTGTTGTCGTGGTCATGGAGCACAGGGCCTTTGCTCTGAGTTACATCCTGCGTCCCAATTTATTTTTCACTTTAGGACTGGCTTTTCCCAGCTCACTAAGTCGCCCAGGCTGGGCAGGAAGGTGCCATGCTACTGCCTGAGCCTCCTGGTGCGCTGGGATGACGGGCTTGCGTCCCCATCCTGTCACCTACCAAGTTTGTGAATAAGAAAAAGAAAAAAGATGGGGTCCGTGGGCCGTTGGCAAGTGGGGTTGCAGCCGACCTCTGCCTCCAGATTCCCAGGGGATCGAGGGTATCTGTGTGGGAACTGGGTCCCCCGACCCGACCAGGGCCTTCCATGGAATTGGCTTGTGAAAATATTTATTTTAGAACAAATAGCAAGAATGCATGAGTCAGGCGCTGTGCACGTCTGTGATCCCGGCAGAACGGAGGCTGAGTCAGGAGGATCCCAAATTCAGGCTCGGCGTGGACAACGGATGAATTGAGTGAGACCTTGTCTCTCCAGTGAAAAACCGATAAGTAAATAAAATCGCCTGATGGAGTGGGGGGAGCTGAGGCCCGGGGTTAGATCCCCGGTATTGTGAGGCTAAAACAGGAAAAAAAAAATAATCACTCGTTGAACACACAAATCATTTTGTCCCAACGGACGAAAAAAAAAACCACTTCAAAATGTATTCAATTATTCTTGCTTAAAATGAAGCCGGGCCCCGCTACTGACAGACAAATGAATGGATTTGATTACGTTCCGATTACAGGCCCGGATTATTTAGCATTCCCCTTCCACGGGGCCAGGGACATCTGCGGGGACCCGGGAGTCCCCGCCCCGACATCGATCCCCCAGTCCGGGGCCGCGCTGAATAATTAATACACTTCCCCGGGACGCAGCGGGGGATTGGCAGGATATTAGGGAATCCATCATGGCCACTTGTTCTGGGCTAATCAGCTTGGAAATGTGTCAGAGTCTGTTTGCCACCCGTGACGAGGAGCGAGTTGTCACCCGGGGACCGTGCGCCGAGGGGACGCGGACGCGGGCTGCCTCTGGCTGCCTGTAGCCGTGGGCCATGGGTGACGTGGGCGGACACGCCGTGGCAGGTGGCCCGGCTGCAGCCACCTACAAGGACCGATTTCTGTCCTTTAAAATATCTGCAGTGACTTTTTTCCCTCTTGCATCCCTGGTGAGCCAACTCAGGACCGTCCCGCTGAGCTCTGGCAGTGTCAGGCTAAGTCACTGAGTTGCCCAGGCTGGGCTCAAACTTGAGATCCTCCTGCCTCAGCTTCCTGAGTGCTGGCATGACAGACGTGCACCAGCGAATCCCGCTAGTATGCGGCACTGGGGATTTGAACCCAAAATCTCCAGCTTCCTGGGCCAGTGCACTAATCACTGAACTACATCCCAGCCCCTCCAATCTTTTTAAATTCCACTAACATCTGGTTTACTGTTGTGGCTGGGTTTTTTAGTGATTACCATTATCCATCCGCATAACTTTCCCACTGTATAAAAGTGAAATTCTCTCTCTGTGTCTGGGTCCCTTTCCTGGTGCTGGGAGGCCTCGCCCGACAGCCACAGCTGCAAGGAGAAAAGGGGGTGGGGGGCTAACGAGGCTCAAGGTTTCGGTAGGTTTAGTCCAAGGCGGGGGCGTGGGGTTCCAAGGCAGGACCATCGTGGCGGAAGGGTGCTGGGTGGGGGACACCTGCTCACCCCATGGCAGCAAGGAGGCAGAGAGGCAACACACCACCTGGACACAAGGATTCACCCTTCTCCCAGGTCCCATCCCAGCCACCGACCTCCCACCAGGCCCCAGCCCCTCACAGCCCAGTCGGCCATGATGCACCCACCATGGAGGATGGGTCCCTGGATGAGCACAGCGCCCCCTGGGGACCAGGCACCTTCCCACCCAGTGGGCTTTTCTGAGTCCGTGTGGTACTCAGGCTGAGACCCCAGCTCAGGCCTTTGCACTGAGCTCCGTCCTGAGGCCAATTTTCGTTTTTTACAAGGAGACAGGGTCTTGTTGAGCTGCTCTGTTGCCCAGGCTGGGCTCAGAAGCCGCAGTCCTCCTGCCTCAGCCTCCTGAATGCTCGCATGGCAGGCCGGGACAACCACACACAGCTTACTTTGTGTGAGTTAAATTCTATTTCTTTTTTTTTTTTTTTTGGCGGCTCTGGGGATGGACCCAGGACCCTTTGCTTGTTTACAACCTCTCACCCCTTAGATTCAGTCCTAGGTTTTTTCTTTTTGTTTTTTTTTTTTTTTAAGAGGCAGGAACTTGCCAGCTGTTGGGTGAGCCGGAGGCCGCCGGCGGGGTGGGCGTCACCGGCTGTGCCGAGCAGCCTGTGGGCCCAGGAGACCGCTGGTGACAATTATCCCCGGATCCGGCACGTGATTCATCACCGGGCAGCGGCTCTTTACCAGCCGAGCTGCCACAGGGCTAGTTTCATCTCGGGTCATGCTTGGTGAACCACGTAATTCCCGGGGTCAGAGGTGAGGGGCCCCTGACCCGCAGCGGCAGGGAGGGGAACCCTCCAAGGGACACCGGGGCCGGTGTGGACAGATGCCGGCGTCGCCCCCGGACAATTAGTACATAGCCAGGCATCTCTGAGCCGAGACCAGGGAAACAGCCAGGCCCAGAGATACAGGCTGTGATCTCTGCATTCCGGGAGGCCGAGGCAGGAAAATATCACCTCGCAGCCCTGCATGGGTGACTCCATGACATGAGTGTGACATTGTCTCAAAAAATAATATTTTAAAAAAGAGCGCAGGGGTGCATGTTACTGTGAGAGTCTTGGCTTCTGGTTTCAGCCCTGCCATCAATAAAATTTTAAATGCCCACTGTCCCACGCTGGCGCCTGTAAATGAAATACCCGATTTATTTTTTGATAAAGGTCTTGCTAATCACGCTGAGTTTCCCGGGCCATGTTTGACATAGAATCTTCCTGACTCTGCCTCCTAGAGTCTTGGGGTGATACGCCTGAGGCACCAGGCCCGGTGTGGTCTCTGGTTTTATTTTAACCCACCGGAAACCCCATTTCTAGCTTTTTCTGGGACTAAGCAGGAAGGCCAAGCTCCTTACACCTGCTTCTTGATCTGTTTTCCTAAAAAATTACCTTCTGGGGTAACAAACATCTCCGGTGGTTATAATCATAATTAGTAATATTTCTTGTGGCACCAGGGACGGAGTCCGGGGCCAGCACACAGAGCTTCAGCCCCTTTTTAATTTGAGATTTTTGAGACAGGGTCTGTTTCAGTGGATAGGTCTCCTGGGCTTGAAGATGAGACCCTCCTGCCTCTGCCTCTCTAAGTGCTGAGATCCCAGGCCGACAGACGTGGATCTAAGTGGGATCCCACTCAAGGGCATGAGGAGAACTGGGGTTGGATATTGGGGCTCAGCGCCCACACAGTGGCTGCGGCTGGGTCTGGAGGCCCAGCACGGCTTTGTGGATCTTGCGAGACTACACTCGAAGGTGGGATCTTTCTCTTCAGTTGTTACGAAGTTTTGACAGGATGGGACTCCGGCCCGTGGGGGCAGAGGAAGAGCAGGAGAATGAAGAGATTCCTGTGCGTGTGTCTGCTGGGGGAATTCCCAGGGACGTGGCCTTCATTTCTCGCTTCCAAGGAGTCTGGGACCAAGGACAGTGGACGGTTGGACAGGTGAGAACATGGCACACAAGTCTCCACATCAATTCCGAGTCGAGGACAGGTTGACTGGGCAGGAGTCTCTGCCTGGCATCCCCCGGCCGTGGACATCCCGGCCACCCGCAGCCGTGAGCAAACCTCGGGTCCCTGAGGGGCTGGCGGCCTCCCCCCGCTTGGATCCTTGCAAGCCCTCGTGGTGCCTCCGGGCTCGGGGCACAAGCTCAACTGAGTATCCCACAAGCTCTCGGTCTACACGGTGTGCACTGCCTCAGTGCCCCATAGACGCAGGTGGGCATCTTATGTGGTCACTGCCGAGCTACGTACCCAGGTGACGCACGAAGCTTGTGTGTGCTGCTCACCCTTCTGTAGTGGGACGAAATCTGTCACTATACAACTCAGAGGAGAAGAGGTTTGATCAGGGTTGCTGCGTGAGTCGGTGGTGGGCTGGAGCCACGGCTGGCTGATCATGGGCAAAGGGCCTCAGGGAGGACAGCTGCCACCCACGAAGCCCAGGAGCCCCTGTGTGCAGAAGGTGCCTGGCCCCCAGGGGGCGCTGTGCTCATCCGGGGATCCGTTCTCCACGGTGCTTGCATCATAGCCGACTGGGCTGTGTGTGTGGCAGGTGCCTGGCTCCCAGGGGGCGCTGTGCTCATCCGGGGATCCATCCTCCATGGTGGGTGCATCATGGCTGACTTAGCTGTGTGGAGCTGGGGTCTGGGGGCAATTGGGTCCCTGGGGATGCTACCCGACGGCAGGGGGTGTCCTTCTCCCTGGCTCCTCCCTGCCCACTCCACTTCCTGGCTGCCCCAGGGTGAGCAGGTGCCCCCAACCCCAGCACCCTGCCCTCCCGCTGTGGTGGTCCTGCCTTAAAGCCATGAACTTAACCGTCTGAAACCATAAGTCCAGTGGCCAGTGTTGGGTGCATGCCCCACGTCGGGGCAGTTGGGTGCGTGTCCCGGGTCAGGCCGGTGGCTAGTCTTGCCGGGCACGCTGGGTTGAGTGTAGACTGAGCCCCGGCGCTGTGCCTGACATATGCAGCAGGCAGTGGAGGGTGGGCAGCCGGGGGCGGGCACCCGCCTAATGATGGTTTCTGAAAAGTGTTTTCCGCCGGCTCCATACATCACTGTCACCGGGAGGATTAAACTCCTGTTAGCAGCGCGCGCCGGGCCCTGGCGGGGAGCGGTGACGGCTCCGGATGCCAACGAGCCGGGCGGACGGAGTGGAGCAGTGATGCAAAGGGACAGCGGTGGGCAGGTGCTTGTCATTTCCCTGCAGGACACTGGAGGAAATAACTTTTCCCACCCCCCTCGCTGGGGGACCGGGTGGACGGCTCAGGGTTGCTTGGCGGACTTGGCTGTGCTACGTAGATGACTCATTAGGAGTGGGGCGCGTGGGCTCAGGCGTGGGAGGGTTGTTCATTTGTCCATGCGTGACATGAGATGTGGGTCAGTGTGCCGCGCTGCCAGGATGGGAGGGAGGGAGTGGCGGTGCCCGGTGGGACATGGGGCCTGGCACCCCAGGCAGTCGGGGGCCACGTGGCCCTAGGTGGGTCTCCTTGTGTCACCTAGGCAGGTGGTGGCCTTGTCCACACTGGGTGGCCATGTGGTTCCCTCAGGTTCTCATTACAGGGCCATTGGTGTCTGTATGGGACGTGTGTGTGGCCGCCCTGGGTCCACGGGCACATGCAGTGCTGTGTCCTGGGCTGTTCTCTGTGGACTGTGTGTGTATGGTGTGTGCGTGTAGCACATACTAAATACATGTCTGTGTGTGTCTGTGTTTAGTGATGACTGTATGTGTTTTTATTTGAGACAGAGTCCTGCTCTGTAGCCCAGGCTGGCATCAAACTCAAGCAATGCTCCTTCCTCAGCCTCCTGAGGGCTAGGATGACAGGTGTCACTGCCACACCCTCCTATGTGGTGCTGGGGACTCAAACCAGGGCCCTTGTGCTTGTGAGACGGGCTGCCTGGAGGCCCCTGAGGTTTGACTTCTCCATCTGGTGGTCAAGTTCTTTGAGTCCCAGTTTCTTCATCTGCCAGAAATCACCTGGGATTTTCATGACAGAAACCAGTCTCACATGGGGTAAGTGTGTGTCCTTTGATGAGAAGCGGCCATCCTTGTTTATTTGTGACTGCTGTTTACATATTAAGGGCAGAAGCTTACTGCCACTATAACCTGAGCGACTCTCACCTCAAACATCCAAAAGCTGAAATGCCAAAATTTGAAAATTATCTCTCGATGGCTCAAGGCCCCTGGGAGGCTGAGGCTGGAGAGTGCTGGACAACTCGTCAACTTAGTGAGATCTTCTCAAAATCAAAAATGGGACAGGGGCTCAGGGAATAGCCTAGACGGGGGCTCTGGATCCCACCTGTCACGCCACAAACCCAAACACCCAGGTTATTTGTGTATTTGAGAGGCTGGGGATTGAACCAATGGCCTTGACACTGAGCTAGTTCTGCAACCTGCCCCTCTGTCTGTCTCAGTTATTTTGGGAGAGAGTTTTATTAAGAGGCTCAGGATGGGTATGGTGAGTCTCCCGCCTCAGCCTCCCCGCGTGACGAGGGCTGACAGGCTCGTGTGATCACGTCTGACTCGTCTGTCGATGGTGGATAATTCTTCGCACGCCGCCTGGGTTCCCCCGGCCATCTGTTGATTATTATTCCCGTCCATGCCGCTCCCATTATCCCGGTTAACATAAGTTTTCCCGACCCTTGCTCCTGGTGTCCCGTTACACGTGTGCGCACACGCGCACACACGTCGCTTGGCTGTTCTTGTCGATTGATTTTCCAGATGACACGGAGAATCATTCTGTCAGAGTTGAAAAGAGATGATGGGAACCGCATTTCCCTCCGGCAGGAACTACCAGGGAGTCCACGGCACGGGCCATGCAGTAGGCCACGTCTCGTCGGCTGAGGCAATCTCTCCCTCACACGTGTCACCTCCAACGTCCTGGCACTCTCGGGGTGTCGTTTCCCGCCCACGTCCCCCCCAGACGGCCACGCGGCCCATACAAAGCTGCCGAGTTGCGGGTAATTTGTCTCGTGTCAAAGGACGTGAGCGGATTTCCTTGTGATTCTGACATTTTTATGGTTGATGGCTTCGGGGTTGTGTTATTTTTTTTTCCCTGTCTGAACCATCTGGAAATAATTTCCTGATTTTTTTTTTCTCCAGATCCTGTTTTCCACCTGATGACTGGGAACGTCTGGCCTGGAGCGCGGCTTCAGGGTGCCGAGGACCCACCAAAGGGGAGACGGTGCTGTAGGAGTGGGTCCCGAGCACAGGAGGGCACACCTGGCGGGGACACCGGGGTGAGCTGGACGGGCAGAGCCGGGGTGCCGCCTGCGGGGGACTCACACATGTGCCAGTGCCGACTCTGTGGTGGCGGCCCTCGTGGGTCCCCAGGATTTGGGTTAGGAGGGGGGTTCTTCGAGGTCATTGGGACGATAGTGACTTAGGCAATTGGGTTACTTCAAGCTCAAACAAAAGGCTTCCGGCAGTCACGTTGGCTTTTTTTCTCATTAAAGTCCAAATAACATGATAACATTGTGTATTTATTGAACTCTGGGAAATTATGTGAGGAAAAGCAGCCAGAGTTACTCAGCGGAATTGTTGCAGATATGATTCAAGATGGCCACTACCTTGAGTCAAGATGGCCGCCATTGGGTCACGTGGCCGCCATTGGGCCACAATCTTGAGTCAAGATGGCCACCGTTGGGTCACGTGGCTGCCACTGGGCCACTAGTTTGAGTCAACGTGGCTGCCATTGGGTATAATGGCTGCCATTGGGCCACAATCTTGAGTCAAGATGGCCACCGTTGGGTCACATGACTGCCGTTGGGCTACCCGTCTACTGTCAAATCAAGATGGCCACCCTGAGGTCAAGAGGGCTGCTGTCAGATCAGGTCAAGGTGAAGGATGCCCGGTCACTGGGCGGGACACGGGCGCCGCTGGACTCCTCCCTGCCTCAGCCTCCTGTGGATTCGGGGTGACGGGCCTGTGCCCCCGGGCCGGGCTCACCTGCCTTTGCTGAGTTCTCCTTCCTGCGCCCGTCTGGGTAACTAAGAATTCCTGCAGAGGGCAGGGCAGCCCGCTGGGTCCTGGCTTCGAGTCCCACCCGACGCCTCGTGACTATGTCCTGGCATGCCTGCTTGGGGTTTCTTCCTCTGTCCTCCAAGCAGGGCGACCTCCCTGCTTGTGTCGGGGTCAGGCCCACATCCAGGGGACATGGGGGTGGCTCACAGGGCACCCTGTGCTCCCGGGCCTGGGGGGCCCTGTGCGGCCAGTGACACCCGGATGTGGGGGTCCCAGGGGGCCATTGGTACGTGGTGGGTTCCTCCTCCTCTGGTGCCCAGCTGTGTCGAGGGGGGAGCCCCACGGCAGGTTGTGCAACCATCCTGGGGCCACGTCCAGTCCTGTGCTCAAGAAATGATTGAAAGTTTTAAACAATGGCAAACGCAAACTGCGGAGCCGGCTGGGGGACATGAGTGGGGTCTCTGCCGGTGCCAAGCACCATTGGGGGGATTCCGGGGTCCCCCGGAGGTTGGCATCATGCCAGCCGCACGGGGACAATGATGGGAGCCTGCATGGGGGAGGCTGCGTGCCCACAGCACCTTGGGGCAGATGGAGAAGGACAGGTGTGATGGCCCTCCAGGGCCACCAGTGACCCCAGGACACTGTCACCTGCCAACAGATTTTTTCTTTATTTTACCTGGAAATCGTTTGTTGCTGTCCTGACACGGGCCGAGACGAGTGTGCTTCAGACGACGCCAGCGTGCGGGGGTAGCAGGGGGCCCCGGGAGGCGGCAGCCCCCGGCCCCGCGCCCAGTAATGGGGGGAATTATGCGGAGGAGACTGGGGATCCCTTCTCCCCGCGCCGGGTGAGTTAATTAATTGAGTTCCAGCGTTCGGGGCAGAAGAACACGGCGTCAGCTTTTTCCAATCTTCGTATTTAACTCCGTGAAAACTGCGCGTCCCGGGGGACGGGCCCGCCTGCGCCCACGGAAATCTGGTTTATTTTGTGCTGATGAGACGGTTCGATTTGGGTCGCAGGGACGTCACGGGGGCGTCTCCAGGGCCCCGGGGGGTCCCCCAGGGAGCCCCGTGTTGGGTGTATTCACAGCGCCGGGCTTGGGGGCGCGGGGCGGTTCTGCACGCGGGATCCTCCTGTCTCGGCCTCCCGGAGGGCCGCGGTGTCGCGCCGCCTGCGGGGACCGGGCGCCCCCGGGCCGCAGCTGCGGCACAGTCTCATCCCTTCCCCGGGCGCGGCCCGAGCCGCCGGCCCAGCTGCGCTGCCTCCTCCGGGGCCGCCCGGGCTGCAAATTGAATTAAATGGGAACCGATAATGAGCCGTCAGCCGGGGTGGGCGGGACCGGGGGCACCGGGAGGGGGACACGGGGACGGAGGCCGGGATGCCGGGGCCGCCGGGTCTGGGCCCTGCAGGCGAGGGGTTACCGTGCTGGGAAAGAGCTGGGGGAGGGGGGGAACCACCAACCGCGGGCCATTTGCACGGCCCCGGGCTCTGGACTCAGGTCAGCTCGTTAGCAGCCGGACTCGCCCCGGGCCGGACCGGGCGGCCTCATGCATAGACATGGTGGGCCCGCGCCCTGGGGTCCCGGCCCGCTGCCTGTCACGGCCTGTCACCCGCCCGCGTGGGCGGACGGACGCGGCGACTTCGGCCCTGTGCGTGTGTGTAATGAAGGCGCTGTCTCCGGTGGCATGGGCCGAGCCGGACTCCACACCTGTGGCCCGGGGGACCAGGGCGCGCGCGCGTGTGCGTCTGTGTGTCTGCGTGCGTGTGTCTGTCTGCATCTACATAGGTATGTGACTGTGCGTCTCTGTGTGTCTCTGTGTGTCTGCGTGCGTGTGTGTGTTCACAGGCATCTATATATGTGTGTTCATGGCTATGTGTGTGTTCCTGTGTGTTAAAGTTTATGTGTGTGTTTGTGTACTGCCGTCGGCGTGTCTGCATGTATCTACATATATGTGTGTGCCTATGTGTCTCTGCACTTATGTGTATATGTCACTGTGTGTGTGCACATGTATGTCTACATATGTGTGTCCATGTGTGTCTGTACATCCATGTGTGTGTCAGTGTGTCTGCATGCTTGTGCGTGTGTCCACGTGTGTCGGTGTCCATGCCTGGGTCCATGCGTGTCAGCCCGTGTGCACCTACTCTGGCACAATGTCCGGGATCTCGTGCGCAGGGCGTTGGTGGCCCCAGATCTCCCCGCGGGTGCCGGGCCCATGGGGGGACCCAGCGGGCACCCCGGGTAGCCAGAGACGGGGAGGGGCAGAAGGAGGGATGGAGGGACAGAGGGACCGAGGGACGGAGGGCGGGAGCTGCCTGGTGCCCGATGCCCTGGCTGCCCATGCCCATGTAGGGGTGACGGGGTGGGTGGGCGGCGGACGCGGAGCCGGCAATTAAAAATAATTGGGGCGCCTGGCTCACCCCGCATGCCGGGCTGTCACGCAGGCCGGGGACACGGAGATGCTCCGATGGCCTCGCGCGGTGGCAATTATGGACGGCCACGCGGGGCGGGGGACAGAGAGGCCGAGTGAGAGAGAGAGAGAGAGAGAGAGAGAGAGAGAGAGAGAGAGAAACAGCGGGCGCAGGTTGGCCGGGACTGAGAGCGAGTTCATTAGCTAATTGATTTCTCATGACTCGGGGCGGCCGGGCGCACAGGGTCTGGGGAGATCGGGGGTCCGGGGAGATGGGGGGCGGGGGCCGGGGCTCTCCTTGTCATTAGAACCGACTGCACAATCAGCCCGCGCGCCCTGTCGCCGTGTCGCCCCGGGCCACAGCCCGTCCTGGATTCTCCATGTCTTGCTAACACTGGCTGCGGCCCGCGTCCGACAGCCCGAGTCCCACCCCTGGGCCCCTGGCACCCGGGCACCTGCCAGGCCGCGGCCACAGGGCTTAGCCGGCCCCCTGGGCACATTGCTGGGGTCCCAGCAGTTGGGAAGATTCAGGCAGGACGATCCCCCCAAGTTTGCCCCGGGCGTGGTGTGCAGAGCTGGGGTTTGCAGAGCTGGGCTGTGCAGAGTTGGGGTTCGCTCAGCTGGGGTTCACTGACCTGGGGGTTGCAGAGCTGGCAGTTGCGGGGCTGGTAGGATGGATGACCCTGGTCCAGTCCTGGTCGGCTTTGTGCCCCGCCGAGGTCTTTGCAGGTTGCTCCAGCGATGCCCTGATCCTTTGAGCACGACCGGGTGTCCGGGGACCCAGGTCCCTTCTTGGGCCAGAGGTGACGTCGCCCGTGGGCCCTGGTGTCTCTGCTTGTCCCGGTGCGTGCAGGGTCTGCAGACCAGAGCTGAGGACTTGGGGAGTTCCTGCAGGATGTGGTCGGCGAGACTGGCAGCTGCAGGAACGCGGGCCCATCATGTCAGTACAGGAGGCTGAGGCAGGAGGATCTCCAAGGTCCGGCCAGCCTGTAGCACCCTAGGGGGCCTTGCTGCGAAAGAAAAGTTAACCATCAAATAAGGGCTTGGGATGTAGCTATGCGTCAAGGTGTGGGTTCGATCCGCAGTGCCACGAAAGATGCCCAGCTTATATTATGAATAATTATCAGTAAGGCCCAATTGGGCACTGTGTTAAACCGTGGGGCGGAGGCCGAGACAGTCCACGCTTCCAGTGTCCAGGCATGTGATCCCGTCATCCATTCCGCAGTGGCCGTCCATCCCACCGTCTCAAATAAAAAGAAAAAAATAAACAAAAAGAAAAAAAAAGATGCACAAACCTTGGCGTGCAGAGGGCGGGAAGCCCCCGTGTTTCCCGGCCAACCCCCCCACCCCCGCCCCACTCCCGCCTGGGATCCCGACGCCCTTAATTGACTCTGTGGCTCCGCCGTGGGCGCGAAGATAAATTTGAGTCCAAATCCTGAATTTATGAGATTCCAATTAATGAGGGTTTATTGAAGAGACACCTCGTCCCTGATGTGATTTTAATGTCGCTGTCATCAATTACCGGGGCTCCAGCGGCCCCGACACCGCGCGGAGCTTAATTTAGTTCCCGCGAACGAAAACAAACACACGACGCACGCAGACACACACGCACATGCACAGACACAAACACACACACACACACACACACACACACACACACACACACACACACACATGATTACTTAAGGAAGGCAGGAATGAAATAATCCTCAAATCTGTATTGAAATTCAGCTAATGGCGGGCGTGCTCTCTCTCTGTCTCTCACTCTCTCCCCTTCTGTCTTTCTGGTGCCCTGAATGGCGTCTGGGGCCTTTGCACTGAGCTCCACCCCTAACCCTGTCTCACTTTTCATTCTGACAGGGAGCCTGCCATGCTGCCCGGGCTGGACTCCACTTAGAGATGCTCCTGCCTCAGTCTCCCTGAGTGCCGGGATGACAGGCCCGTGACACCGCGCAGGGCTCCTCCTCCGGGGTGCTCAGCTGCCCTGAGACACCAGGACACATGATGGAGACCCCGAGGTTGCTGGGCCAGCCCCCTGCTTCCCGGGCTGTCCCCTCAGTCCCCGGTGCTGTGTGAGGACGGCACTGACTATGAGACGCACATTCCAGATCAATTTGATTGTTAGACACGTCAAATCTCGTTCCTCCACACGAGCGTGGCTCATGACACGTTCTGTGTTTCATGTGGGGACCGTGGTGGCCTGAGAGACAGACACAGAGAGAAAGGGGTTGTCCCTTTGGCCAGTTGGGGGTGTATCTCGGGGGTATGACCCCTTGTCCAGTCAGTATGGAGCTGCAGGATCGATCCCCAGCACCACATCGTAAGCAGGGCGTGGTGGGGCAGCCCAGACATGCCAGCACGTGCGGGCTGAGGGGAGGGGATTGGCTCGAGTTTGAGGCCAGGGTGGGCTGCACGGTGGGTTCAGAACCAGCCTAGGGAGACCTTGCGTCCCACCCGTCCTCTCGCTCATACCTTGGAGATGGTGTCGCCCCCTGGAGGCGCAGTCACAGGACAGGAAGTTTTGAAGACAGCCACCCTTCCTTGACCTCCTACAGCAGGGGACGAGGCTCCAGCACCCCAAGTCCAGAAATGGCCTTGAGCCAGGGGTCGCAGGGTGATGGGGACAGATCCCAGCTCTCCTTTTGAGGTCCCGGGGACTGTGTTCTGGGCGGGTCAGGAAGGCACTCAACACGCACACTTTCTGGGCAGATTTTTTCCGGTGCCGGCTGTCTGTCTCTTCTTGATCCATGTGTTCCAACATGAGCAGGGAATGACGGGAACCCCAGCTGTGCGTGGAGATGGCACTCACGTCTAGTTGGCCTTAGGACCCCCACGTCCTGCAGCCGGGACCCTATTCCCTGGTGGCCTCGTGTTCACGCGGGTGACGGCCTCCAAGGGAGAAGTCATGATTCCCAGGTGGCCCGTTCGGAAATAGCATCCACCGTGTTACATAACAAGCTCAATTAGGCCGTGTTCCATGTAGGTCAGCGGCCGCTGGCGCAAGTCCCCGTCCCACAAAGCCACCTTCCTCGCTGTCCCCCATGTCCCCCGGGGGACCCCACATCGCCGGGAGTTGGGGTCCCCTCCTGGACACATCTAGGCTGGAGGAATCAAGGAATCACGATCACCCCGTGTGAGCGAAGGAAGGGCTCAGACATCTCCCTCCATCTTGGTGCTGGCATGCACCTGCCACGCGTGGGTGCATGTTTTCAGGCGTGCCAAGCCAGCGTGTAAAGTTTTCATGTGACAGAAGAGAGCGTGTCAGAGAAGTGATGCCTTGGGAGTCGGTGTCAGGATTTCTGTTCTTGATTTTTTTCCTGTTCAGCGTGGAGGGTTTTTATCAATAGCATCCGTGTGTCCTGGCGTGGATCTCCAGGCTCAGGGAATGCGCCGGACGTCCTCACTGCTTTTTTGGGGGAAGATGGACTTGGGCAGCAGGAGGAGGGGGGATCAGAGTTCCCCGAGGGTGAGTGGGTGCCACCCGCAGGTTCCCGGGACGGCGGGAACCGGGATGATGTGTCTTTGCGGCCCATGATGACCCTCCCTGGGTGTCCTGCAGGCTCTGAGCTCCGCGCACACACGGCCAGCGGCCCTGTGCTGTCACAGGGCCTGCGTGAGTGACAGAGGCTGCTGCAGCCCAGAAGGGACAGCGATGGCCATGTCACTCTTGCTGACAGCTTGGCCCATCGCACAAAACACTACCTGCCCTGTGCCCTGATCCTCGGCTCCGGCACCGAAGGCATCTTTCTGGTCTCCGCAGTAAACGAGACACACGGAGAAATCTTTCCCAAACGGAGACGTGGCAACACCCGGAGTTCGCGGAGCCAGGAACGGGAGGGCGAGGGGGGGCCTCTGGGTGCAAACACACTCTCCGGTTGGGTTTGGCAGGATGTGTGGCCTTGGGAACTCGCACAAGACGGTGTCTCCTATGGGTGGGAGAAAGTCCGTAAGCCAGTGCTGGGTCCTGCTCCCCAGGGTGCCGGGCGCCAGTGTGCAAAACGCGGCTTTCTTCCAGGCGAGAGCCGTACACCAGCCCACGTCAGCACACCCGCATTCCCTGCAAAGACGTCCGCCGTGAGCCGCCACCGGGATGTTCCCAACAACGTGGCTTCTTGGCCAGTGCCTGGTGCTCAGGTGAACAGGAAACCTGCAGACATCTGCTCCCTGAGCGCTCCCGAGGCCGACTGCGGCTGCGCATGCGTGGGAGTGGCACACACACGCAGACACACGCTCTAGCTGAGCGTGACGTGCGCATCCTTCTGCGACCCCGTGCACGGGGACCTCTCCTCAGATACCGCCTCCCAGCCAGCAAGGGACAGGCCCATCTCTTTCCTGTCTGGACTTCAAGGGCCCCGCTCTGCACTGGTGGCCTCTCCTGGGTCATGGTTTACCCAGCATGCACCTGCCCCCTCTCTGCTTTCAACAACCTGCTCTCTCCAGGTGGGCATCATGGCGCCATGATGCCTTCCAGGATGGGCTTGTGACTGGGCGTGAGCCTTGAGTTTGTGGGGAAACCGGGGACTGGGCGGGATTTGGGGCGGGGAGTTTGGAAAGAGCCCTGCTCAGATGTGGTGAACTCCTGAGGAATGTGGCATCCACCCCCTCACCGGGATCTCCTGGAGGCAGGACCCAACGGGAGACCAGAGCTCAGGGTGGCTGTTGAGACAGTCCACGTGGGGTCGTCAGCGGTTGCTGGCTGGGGCCCGGTGGGGACATGGGAGCTCTCCTGCGTTGCTTGTGACAATGAGTTTTTTGCAACAGACTTGACCCAGAGATGCCAGAGTGGGCACCACATACCCTGTGTGCTCGGGTCTCTCGGTGTGGACAGACAACCGGACAGACAACGTATACATTTCTTGTGCTCATGATAACATGTAGCCACTCATGCGGTACCTGAAATATGAGGACTTATTTTGAATTCTGGAGACCAGAGGCCAGACACGGGTGAGTTACTGGTGACAGGACACCTGTCGGGTGCCTGCCCGCCGGCAGCCTCCAAGGAGGGTCCCCCACCGTCAGGACCCTCGGGTGCTGTCCCCACCTAGAGATGTCCCACATGTCTGGGTGTCATGGGGCATGCGTGACTAAGCCCTGGAAGTCAAGGAGAAGCACCCCACCTCCACTTCCCCTTGAGTGGGCATGTCATGTGTGTCCATCGCCACAATGCGTGGGAAGAGCCAAGGGTCAGGGTTCCCACATCTGGGTGCGATGGGCGGTGGGAAGAGGGTCCCCACGTCTCCCCACGTGTCCCCACGTGGACGGACAAGAGGTGTTAGTTGGGGAGGGGGGGGAAGGGCCGGGAACAGGGATGTGGATGGTGGATCCCCATCCGCACTGGGAGGTGGATGGGCGAGCCCAGACAGAGCTGGGAGGACACAGGCCCGTCGAGAGGCCAAAGGGAACAGACGTCTGATCAGTACCTGATGGAGAGAGAGACAGACAGGCAGATGGACGGACAGACGGACAGCTGAGGGAGACAGATGGCTGAAGAGCTGGAAGGAGGGCACGTGACCCATGTAGACCACAGGGATGACATGGATGACCAGGGAGAAGATCAGATGGGTGACAGGGACACGGGTGGGCCGTGTGAGGTGAAGGAGAGATGTTTTGGCTCATCAAATGGAAAACCACAGAAATCTCGTGTAGTATCTACAATGGCGGGAAAATATACAAATACAGACGGGAGAGAGAGAGACAGAGAGAGAGATCAAACAGCCAAGGGAGGCAGCCGACCCAGTGGGTGACGTCACGCTTTCAGGCTCAGGTGGGGGGACGTCACGCCGGGGTCATCCATTCCTGCGTGTGCTGGTCACGTGTGGGTTCTCAGGTGCCTCACGGTCGCCATCTTGAATATTCCTATTGTGGCTGGGATCTGGAATGTTCCTCCAAAAGTCTCATGTGTTTGAATGTTATGGATTGTCTACGGAACCATGTGCTGTTGGGAGATGGGGGTCTAGTCTGGAGGGGTGGACTACAGGCATGTGAGTTGGACTACAGGCATGTAAGTTGAATTACAGGTGTGTAGTGGGGGCTGACCACACCTTCCACACCTGGATCCAGGAGGGGCTGATCCCTGGGAGGAGACCCGGAAGGATATATAAGCGGCTTCCTACCTTCCTTGAGGACAAGTCTCTACTTGGCCTTGACTCGGCTTCCCGTGTGTGATGTGAGACGCTGCGTCCACCTCTGCCTCTGCCCTGTACTTCCATGGACTTCCGGCCACCCCTGAGCGGACTGTGGCCTTCCGAAATCGAGAGAAAATAAACCTTTCCTCCCCTAAATCTGTGGATGTCGAGTATTGAGTCACAGCAACTGAAAAGGAATAAAATAATCACAATGTAACTTGGAGGTTGATGTTTCTCTTTGGACTCAGAGTTTTCCAATATGGTGGACGGAGGTAGTTGGAAGAATTTCCACCCCTGGTGGAATTGTGTGGACACCTGCTGCTCGTGCCCACAGCGGGTGAAGGGCTCCTTTACTCCCCCACCCTGTGTGACACCCTTCGGAGTCTGCCAACCTGCCCCCGTGTATAGACCCCAGAGGAGACTGTCCCACCTACACACAAGAAATCCGGGTTCTCAGAGCTGAGCTGAGTTCAGAGCCACCAACCCCTGGGCTCTCTGGGACCAACATAGGACTCAAGAGTCCCAGAGATAAGAAACAGGGCAGAAGCCGAGCCCACAGGCACAGGGCTGTGATCACAGAACCCTGGGAGGCTGAGGCAGGAGGATCGCCAGGTCTGTCCCCAGCCTGGGCACCTGAGCAAGTCCGCAACACTTTGTCTGGATCTATGAAGAAGAGGCTGATGTTCCTGGGCGTGGCTCCTGGGAACACAATAAAATAAGTAAATTATGGAGAATAAGGGACAGGCGCCCCAAGAGACTCTGCAGTTAGGTCCTGGCCTCCCAAGACCAGCCAGAGAGGACACGAGTCCGGGCCCAGCCAGCAATGACCACTCACCACGTCACCAGCTGTGCCCCCGGCCTGGTCCTGTTTCCTAGCGTGCTCTTCCTTTCATCTTGATGTTCCAAGTAACAAAAGAACACGTTGGTCATCTCGCTGAAATCCCAGAGTTTCAATGGCAGAAAGCCAAGGTTTTGTGTCCACTGAGGTCTCCCAAACACCCCCGTGGGCACCTCGTAATGATAAATGCCAGATCCAACCCACCAGTAGGGCAGAACTCCAGATATGCACTGCTTAAATTAAAGGAGAGAAGTTGAATGCGGCCCAGGATTTCAGTGGGTTTAGTCCATGGTGGTCGGGTCCCAGGCAGGGGGACCATGGTGGAAGGGCCAGGTGGGGGGCGGCCAGGCACACACACAGCCCCGTCGGCCATGATGCACCCACCATGGAGCATGGATCCCCGGATGAGCACAGCGCCCCCCTGTGGTGCAGTTGCCTCTTCAGCGGTGTCTCAGTCCTGCCATCTTGACCCCCATTACTGATACTAGTTTTTTGGGTCCTGCTGGGGATGGCAGCCAGGTTTTTCCCCCCGAGCTGCACCCCAGCTCTTTTTCGCGTTTGGTTTTGACGCTGGTTGTCGCTGAGTCACGAACTCGTCCAGGCTGGGCGGGTTCAGCGTGTGGTCCTCCTGCCTCGGCCTCCCAGAGCGCCGGGGTGAACGGCCTGCGCCAGCACGCCTGACCTGACGGTGGCCATGCCTGTGAGCTGGGGGCTGGGAGAGTAGAGACCTTCTCAGAGGCAGCGTGAGGGGAAACATGGCACCGGAGTGGAACCAGCTCCCCGCCCACACACCAGGCCCCGGGAGGGTCCCTCCTGCTCCAGCCACACCCCCGGGGAGATCCAGGTGGGCACTGGCACCCTGGGCCCTGTCCCGTCCCTCTCTACTTGTTTCCTCGGTGGCCTCTTGTCCGTGTCTGCGTGTCCCCTGCTGCCCTTGGATTCAGGACCACCTGACTCAGTCCCACTCCCAGATCCTTCCCCTCGTGACACATGTGATCACGGCCCTGGCCCCTGGGCCTTTGCACGGAGCTCCCCACCCCAAGCACCTCTTGGGTTCGATTTGCAGACGGGGTCCTGTTAACTGAGCAGGTTGTCCCGGTTAGACAGGCACTTGGGGTCCTCCTGCCTCGGCCTCCCTGAGTGCCGGGGTGACAGTCCTGCCGGCCACCGGAAACTTAATCCTTTGTGTGAAATTGCTTCGTGTTCAAATATTCTGTTTCTTCGCGTGGGCCCGGGATTCCTCACAGTGACGTGTCCCTGGGGGAGCCTCTGCTCCCATGCAGTCTTCCTGATTTGTTTTCCTTTCTGTTACGGGGATGATTTTTTGTGGGGGCGGGTGAGGGGAGACACATACGTGTTCCATTTCCGAGTCATTTTGGGGGTGTGCACGGGTGGGAGAGCCTTTCTTTCTCTCTCTCTTTCTCCTTTTTTTCTCTCTGTCTGATTGTAAAAATCGTTCCTTTGTCTCCGACGGCGCGGTGTTCTGGTGGTGTCTTTTAAGTCCCGGTGTTCTGCATCTGGAATGATTTTGGGGTTAAGTGCCGGGGCGTGCGGGGGGCCACGGGGGAGTCGGTTCCTCTTCCTGCCCCGGGAAAGCCGGGGTGCAGCTCGGAGCAATTACCCAATCTCTCCTCTCTCTCTGTCTCTCTCTCTCTGCAGCTGCCCTGGCCCTGGGGATTCACCAACCTGACTCACCAGCAGGGCGTCTCTCTCTCTCTCTCTCTCTCTCTCTCTCTCTCTCTCTTTCTGTTTTCTGTCCTGTTCTTCCTTTGCTTGGGACTCTGGGGTTCTGTGCCCCCCTCCTCATCTCTCCTCCTCCCCCAGGCACCCGCCTGCCTCAGCTTCCTTTTGGAGCCTCAATTTGCGACTGGGTCTCGCAGAGTCGCGTGGGGGCCCGGGATGGGGTCTCCGCTGCTGGAGATCCTCCTGCCTCGGCCTCCCTGTGGGCTGGGGCGATCCTGGCTTCCCGCCCCACCACGGGTTTCTGCTTCCTGATCGGAGCGACGCGAGCGATCCTTCCGGGGCCCCCAAAAAACATCGTGTCCATCCGTATCTCATTCACGTGCAGACTTTTCCAAATCAACTTAAAAAAGAAATCTCCGGCCTTTTTTTTTGTGGCAGGATTTTATTAAAATAAAATCACCAAGCCAACTGGAGCGGCCAAGCCAGGCACAGCCCCACCCGCCACGAACAGGCCGGTTCTCAGGGGAAAAATTTGAATTAAGATGTTTTTTTTTTCTCTTGGCCCGGGTCACATCCCTGGCCTAGTAAACCCCACAGGCTCGGGCGCCGGGTCGGGCCGGGACAATATGCATTTTTTACAGACAGTCAAAATAGGTTGAAAAAAAAACCCTCGTGTGGGAGTGATTTTTTTTTCTGTTGTGGTTAAGACTGAGCCCGCTTTAATATATATATATATCCCGTGTTGTACGAATTCTGTTCGCCCTAAAAAAATAGATATATAACCAACGTTGTAGGAATTCTGTCTGCCCACCTTAAAAATATATATGTAAACCGTGCTGTGTGAATCCTGCACACTTTAAAAATATATATATATATATAACCCGTGTTATATTAATTCTGCCCACCTTAAAAATATACATATAAACTGTGTTGTGTGAATTCTGCCCACCTGGAGGCCGTCGGAGACGGGGAATTTCGGGCAGACAGTGGTCGGGTTCATGGACACAGACAGACAGACGGACAGGGAGACACAGTCTGTTTGTGCGTGGGCGGCAGGCGGCTGCATGGACAGACACACAGGCTGGACAGACGGACAGAGCAGGGGACGCGGGCCCGGCGTCCCACCCCTGTCCCCCCGTCCCGTGTTCCCGGCCTCTCCCCAGGTCTGTCCGTCCGTCCATCCGTCTGTCCGCGCTGGCCTCCGGGCTGCCCCTCCCGGGCCTGATTAGCCGCAGGCCGCGCCCGGCCGTCGCCCTGGCCGTAATGGGTTCTGACACGTGGACAGGGGGCCGCGGCCGGATGCTGGCAGGTGGACGCGGGTTGCCGGGGCAACGAGCTGGCTGGACCGGCCGGCGGGGCAGGCGGGAGACCCTGGAGCTGGGCCGCTGGGCCTTTGTTTGTCGACTCCGGGGCACACGAGTGGGGGCCGGGGCAGAGCTGGGCACTGAGGGCGCTTGCCTGGCACTGAGTGCGAGCCCAGGTTCAGATCCCCCGCCGCCCACGCCCGCCATGTCCGCCCTAGGAGGCCGAGGCAGGAGGATCGCCCTGAGTTCGAGTCCCCGGGGCCGCAGGAGTGCGGGGACATGAAGCTGGCGTGGCACGCCAGGGTCCTGTGGACATCGCACCGGCAGGACCGAGGCGGAGGGTGAGAAGGTGCTGGGAGCGAGCGTTGGGGGCTCAGGGCCTTGTGCTAGGCACCGGAAACGGGAATGTCTTACCGGCAGACAGATCCACGTCTGGCCACGCTGAGTCTGCCCCGTCGGGTCTCGGTGGGAGGCTGAGACAGGAACGTGCCCGGGGCCGGCTGTTCTGGCCCGCCAAGCCAGCCAGGGTAGCCGTGTCTCTCAATAATACTTCGAAATCGCAATTCAGAAGGAGACCGGGACGTGGCTCATGGCGACGGTCTTGGGTCTGAAAATCCTGGCACCGCCCAGTGTCACTGTCACGTAGAAACTAAAAAAGTTCCAGTGGAGGACGAGGGCGGGGTGTGGGGAGACACGGTGAAATACGGTTGTTTCTGTGGGTGATGGAATACTACTAGGCCAGGAACAAGCACCAGGCCCCAGCATTTGGGGCATCCTGGGTAGAAACTGGGGACAGCAAGAAAGAGAGACGGGTTTCCGCAGCGGGACACACGTGGTGGGCGTGCACGGTCACGGCGTGGGCTGGACATCCGTGGGGGGGAGCGTCTCCCGTGGTGGGAGTAGGGACAGCACCGCCGAGAGAGAGAGAGAGAGAGAGAGACAGAGAGACAGAGAGACAGAGAGACAGAGAGACAGAGAGACAGAGACAGAGAGAGAGAGAGGAAAGGAACTGGCCGGGGCAGGACACAGCGGGATGCGAACGGCCCGGTGCAACGTGTGTGCGCGTGTCTGCGTGAGTATCTGCGTGTGTATCTGTGGGTGTCTGCGTGGGTGTCCCCGCGGTCCCACACTCCACCCTCGCAGGCCCCTGGCAGCCTGACACTCCGTAGGAACCTGGAGACCGTGGCGGCCACAGGACACGGGCCAAGGGGTGGGCACTGCTCTTGGTGGTGACACCCCGAGTTCCCAAAGTTCCCTGCGCGGGTCACCCGGAAGTTCTCGTCATCCCCTGAGCCGGGACTCCCAGGGTCCCCATCCTGCCCTAGGCCCCTTGCCCGAGATCCCATCATGCCCTGGGCCTGGGCGCCCTGACGTTTCCATCATTCTCTGGGCCACCCCCTTCCAGGAGGAGAGGGTCATGGCTGAACGTGCGTGTCCCGCCGGCCCAGCGCTGGGGGCCCCGTGGCAGGAAGATCTCCACTTGCAGCTCGGCTTAACAAAGCCTGTGCCATGTTCACGTGGGTCCACGCTGCCCCGTTCCTCCCCTGTGGGCCACGGCAGCACGGCCCTCCCCCCGGGCAGCCTGGCATTCTCGCGTTCCTCTGTGTGTGTGTTACTCACCCCAGGGCCTTTGCACCAGCCCCCTCCGCAGACTGCTTTTCCATTTGCTATTCGGAGACAGCATCCCATGAGTCACTGACCTGCCCGGGCTGGGCTGCACACGCTCCTGCCTCAGCCTCCCCACTGTGCTGTGACGGGAGGCCTGAGCCACGGGGCCCAGCTGACACCATTCCCTCCTCTGGGGTGTCCCCTCGGCCCAGGGCACACGGGCAGAAGGGCTGGGCACCCCAGTCACAGCCCCGTCACCATGGGGTCCCAAGGGAGCAGAGTGCACAGACACACGCGGGGTGACTCCCGCGAGCGGATTTACCAGCCCGGCTTGGGTGACACCGTGGACCACAATGGCCGGCGGCTGGGACGTCAGTGCCAAGCCACGATTCGGCTCCTGGGGTATTCTGCGCAGGCCACGTGCCTATTGGCGGAGGCGCCCACATACGGGGCAGGCCCTTTTCCCCGGTTGGTCGCCTGACCTGTCAGTCATCCGTGGACATGTGCAGAACGGGCCTTCCCCCACCCTCCCAGGTAACCAAGCCCCGGTTTCCGGCAGGGGGCGCGCTCTCCTACCCAGCATGCCGTGGTGTTGGAGACTTCGATCCCTCCCAAATCGTCATTTATTCCCTCAAGCCACGTTGGTGACACGCAGCGATGGCGCGGGTGGTCATGGCGCGTGTCCTGGTGGCTCTGGACGCGGGACACTTGCACCGTGACCCCCTGACCCCACCTGACCCTCCCCGCTCGTCCCCGGTTCCCCTCCGCCTGTGCCCACCTCCACCTCTCTGTCCCCTACCATCCGTCTCTTACTTCCTCCGTGCAATTCTCTGCGTTTGGGGTTTCTTCCAGAGCAGCAGCCACCGGACGTGGGTCCTGCCCTGCGTGACCTTCCTCACCAACACGGGCTCCGGCGGTGTGCGCGCGACTCAGCGGGTCCTTCTTCGCGGCTGTATAGTACTCCGCTGTGGACGCACACTGAGTTTTTTGGGGTGTGACCCTTTGCTGGCGCGCGTCTGGGCCGCACCCGGGATCTCGCCGCTTGGACTCCTGCTCCGCGGTGCGGATCCTGACCTCGGCGGTCGTGCGCTGTGTCCAGCACCAGGAGAAAAAAAAAAAAATATATATATATATATATATATATATACATGTGACTGAAAGTATTAAAGGCTTGGAGGTCGCGTTCAGGGTTAAGGTCCTGGGGTCCATCCAGGTCATTTAATTGGGGGTTGGGGGGAAACCAAACCACACAACCAGCGCGGGGGCCCTGGGCTCCTGAGCACCGACATTCGGGGGACCCTCCCCCCACCCGGCTTTCCCCGCGCCCCGCAGCCGGACCCCACGCGCGTCCCTTGGCCCGTGCGCTCCTGTCGCCCGGAGCGGCGCCCGCGGCGGAGCCCATCGGCGCGTGGAGCCGGCTCGCCAATTACCGGGGAGCTCAGGGCGGCTCGGGAGCGAGGTCGGGGCGCCCCCCGGGGTCCCCGGCGCCGCCCCCCGGAACCGGCGGCCCGCGCGAGGGTCGGGCCCACGCGGGACACTGGATTTCCGGCGGACCCACTGAAAAAGAAAGAATCGATTTTATTTTTCCTCCCTTGTCTCTCTCTTTTTGAACAAATCTCACGTTAAATGCCTGAATATTCATGACTTCCTGTCCCGGGGCGGAACGGGCGGGAGCAGGGCGGGACCGCGGGGGCGCCCCGATTGCGGAGTGGGTTCCCCAGACGGATCTGATCGGGCCCCAAGTCAGCCGGGACGGCGGGAAGGTTCTCACTAGGGTCCCATGTCCACCCAAGGAGTAGGAGGGCCAGGCGCCCACGGCTCCCTCCCCTGCTGGCAGAGCTGTGTCTTAAAAAAAAAAAGGGGGGACAGGAGCCGACGGGTCCCCCCAAATCCTACAGGAGCCGAGAGGCTTCCCAAGTCCCACAGGAGCAGAGAGGCCCCCCAAGTCCCACAGGAGCCGACAGGTCCCCCCAAGTCCCGCAACAGCCGAGAGGTCCCCCAAGTCTTCCCGGACCCGCGTGGGCCCCCTGGGAGGCTTGAGTCAGGCAGATCCCCAGTTCGGGGTCCCCCAACCTGGGCCACTTTCCTGGGGGCTCTGTTCCCCAAATCAAGATTAAAGAACAGGCCGGGAATGCGGGTCGGCGGGGATCCTGGGCGCCCCGGATAACAGTAGGCAGACTTGGGGTGCAGGCGGACCTTTCCCAGAAGACAGACCCTCGGAGGTGACCTGGGGACCGAGGGCCCCCGGCCGGGGTCCCCCAAACCTGGTAAACGCCAGTGCTTAGCGTCCAGGGCGGGGTGGGGGGGTGGGGGAACGGGGATGGGGACGGTTGGACTTGGGTGGGGGCGGTGACCTTTCTACGTTCCTGACCAGTGAGTCTCACCCCCCAAAAAGTAAAATTGGGGTCACTTAAGATTGCTATTAGAAGAAACGGGGTACAGGAAGGGCTGGGTGAAGAGGGGGACCCCAAATTGTCTCTCAAGGCTCCGGGACCCCCAGCGCCAGTCCTGGAGCCCAGAAGCGGGCTTGGGGGGCTGTGTGGGCATAGGGGGCGGAAAGACACCCCAGATCTGGAGGACAGCGAGCGCCCCGTTTCGGGGGACACCCAGGGAGGTATAGTCCACGGGGGGGGTGGCAGGAGCCAGCGGTGGGACGAGGTCGGCTGCCTGGTTTTGGGGGGCCGCCGTGGAGGCCGGGGAGACAGGAAACGGGGTGATGGGGGGAGACGGGATGCAGAGGGACACGCCACCCCAAATGTGGCCCCCCCAGAAGTCAAGCCTGGGGTTCTGGGCCTCGTCTGAGCCAGGCAGCGGAGGGCCGAGTCCACCCGAAACCCTGAAACGCGCTTGGGTGCCCCCCCCCACCCCCGTCCCTGCCTCACCCGCCGGGTCCGCGAGGATTTCCCGCCCGGGGTTGGGCCGCGGGTCTCGGGGATCCTGGCGCGCCCCGGGAGCCGGACAGCGGGAAGCGGGTGCAGGATGGAGGCCGAGGAGGAAGGGAGGCAACCGGGGAGAAATCCCGGAGGCCAGCGCGGAGGCGGCGCGCCCGGACCCCCCACTTTACCCCGCGTGGGGTGCCGGGTCCCCGCTGCGCCGTCCGGGTTGGCACGGCGGGACCCGATCTCCCTCTCTCCCTCTCTCTCTCTCTCTCTCTCTCTCTCTCTCTCTCTCTCTCGCTCGCTGCGTCCCTCCCCGGCTCCTCCCGCCCGCGCCAAGCGGGCAGCGATCACGGCGGGCGGGGAGGGCGGCGTGGAGGCGGCGGCGGCGCGGGGGCGCCGGGGCGGGGCGCGGGGGCGGCGGCGCATAAATACCGGGCGCGGAGCAGCGGCGCCGGCGGCGGGCGCGGAGCGGGCGCGGCGGGAGGGACGCACCCAGCTCCCCGCCGCCGCCGCCTCCGGGCGGGCGCCGGGATCGCCCCGCGGGCGGCGCGGCCATGGAAGAGCTGACCGCCTTCGTGTCCAAATCCTTCGACCCCAAAGGCCCCGACGCGGGCGGCGGCGGCGGCGCCAAGCGGGACGCGGGCGCCTACCGCGAAATCCTGGAGGGCGGCGTGGCGCGGGCGGCGCCCGAGCCGGGCCTGCCGGACGCGGCGGCGGCGGACGGACCCTGCCCGCTGCACGGGTTCAAGGACCCCGCGGACGGCGGCGGGGACAGGCTGAGAGAATTCGGGGCGGGCCGCGCGGCGGACGGTAAGGGTCCCCCCAGGACGCCCCGGTGTTTGGGGGGGACGGGCACGTCCCGTGCGGGGTCCCCGCGGCTCCGGAGCGCGCGAGATCACGAACACAGGGCCGAGAACGAGGAGAAGGGCGAGCTGTGCCCGATCTGGGGGACCCCGACACCCCAAAACTCGGTACCCGCCTCGGCGCACGGAAACGGGGACGAAAAAAACAAAAATCCGGGCTGGGAAACGTGCCCCACGCGAGACTCGCGGACCCGGAGGTGTTGGAGACGGACGCCCCGCGCGTGGGCCGGAGTCGGGGCGTCCGGGTCTCCCTAAAACGGCCGGGGACCCGCCGGCCCGCGGGGAGCCGCCCTCGGACCCAGCCGGGGTCGCCCTAATTCTCCTCGTTTAAAAAACAATTTTTTAAAATTGTATTTTGGATCCAGAGCGCCCACGACACCCCGTTTCCCGCCCCCCAGACCCCCGATTTATGTTGGATTCGGAGTCGGGGTCTGTCCACGCCCGCTGGGCCCCTTGCGGCCGGCAGCCCGGCACCCCAGGTCCGCGCAGCTGGGGCACTCGTATTTTGGGGGCGCAGACGCAGGAAGCGGGTGCGTTGGAGGCGGGATCGGGGTGTACCGGCCAGGCGGGGCCCTCACATTCTTTTTGTTTGAACTCCGTGGGAGCAGCTAGATTTGGGGGACCTCCCACCGCTGGGGGGCCGGTCATCCGAACCTGGCATCAGTGCCAGGGACTGGGCGGCCCCGGGGTGCGCTGGGGCTGCAGGCCGCTCGCCCCAGGACCCTGGCGGAGGCCGAGGTGGGAGGTCCCTACGGTGCGGAGGCGCGGCCCGGGTCCCACTGGCCGCGGGGCCGCTGGTCCGAGGCCCCCAAGGATCAGAGGGAGGGAGCGGGAGAGGGAATTGGGGAGCGCGGGCGCCTGAGGTGTCCGGGCCCTGCTGTCCTGCGTCCCCGGCGAGTCTCGGGGTCCCCCCCAGCCCGGTGTCCCCCCTGCCCGCCCGGCAGCCTTGAGGTCCCCCGGGACACACGCGCTCCCGGGATTCAGGCACAGCCCGGCCTTGAGGTTACCGCGGGAGAGAAAGCCGACCCTGCAGACGCTTTCTGGGCTTTTGGGGGACTCTGAGGTTTTTAGGGGCACAGGCTAGACGCCCAAATACCCCCTGTGCCATTCCCAGATCCCCCCACCCCGAGTTCTGGGACCTGTGTTCGGTAGGGGCGTCTCCCGGGGTGCCAGAGAAGCGGGGTCCCCCGGCCGCCCCGTTCCCTGTTTATTTTTTCGAAGGAACAGGGGGTGATCATGCCCGTGACAGGGAGGTCCGCGCCCCCGCCGCTCGGGGAAGCCGGCTGGAGGCCGGCGTGGGGGTCCGCGAGTGACCGGCCAGGGCATCCCCGTCTCCAAACCGAAAAGGAAAAAATTTTTACAACACGGGTTGGGGAAGGAGTCCAGTGCAAAGGCCCAGGGGCGCTGCGAAGGGCTGAGATGAAGACCGAAGAGACCGCAGGTCGGGTGACGGCCTGGCGGCGGGGCGTGAGGAGTTTCAGAGAGAGGGGGACCCGGTTCCGCAGCTTCCGGCTCCCGGGACGCGGCGGGGACCCGCCCGGGCGCCCCCCGGCCGGCTCCTGACAGGGACACCGGCTCGTTCGCAGCCGGCGCTCCTCTGTCTGCTTGGCGGCCCGGTGTTGGGATTACCCCCAAAACGCCAGGGACAGAATCGCCCGGGGCGCCGGGTGTGTGTGCGCGACGTTCCCGCTTCTCGGGGCGTAGCACCGGCGCCTGAACCGGGTTCCCCACGAGGAGTGGCGGGAAGATGGGGCCGATCCCCGCCGCTGCCTGCGTCCTCCTGGCCCGGGATCCGGAGCGGCCGGTTTCCCGGGGAACCCGAGACGCCCCGCGACGCGGCCGGACCTTGGGGGACCCCGCGGGGAGCTGGGGAAGAGGTTGTCCGTGCGTGGCGCTCACGCGCGGGCGCCGGGGCCTGAAGAGTCATGTTTGGTGCCGAAATCTGGTTCCAGAAGGAGAAAAAGAAATAGGTCAGGCTGTGTGAACACGGGCGAAGTGGGTAATGGGGGGGATGGAGCAGAGAGAATGGCAGGGAGAGAGAGGAGAGAGACAGAGAGAGAGAGAGAGAGAGAGACAGACAGACAGACAGACACAGAAACAGAGAGACAGAGAGACGGGAGAGCGGTGGGTGCAAAGGCCCTGGGGCTGGTGCCCCCATACCAGTGCAAAGGACGTGGGGCCGCCACCCGCAAACGACACGGGCCTGAGCTACCCCCCGGATCCCCCCCCCCACGTAGGCCCGTGCGACGCGCGGGAGCGGCGCGAGGACGTGAAGGCTGAGGATGAGGACGGCGCGGCCAAACTGAAGCAGCGGCGCAGCCGGACCAACTTCACGCTGGAGCAGCTGAACGAGCTGGAGCGGCTGTTCGACGAGACGCACTATCCGGACGCCTTCATGCGGGAGGAGCTCAGCCAGCGCCTGGGCCTGTCGGAGGCGCGCGTGCAGGTGGGTCACGCCGGTCGCGTTCGCGCGGGGGCGGCGGCGGGTCCGGGGAGGTCGGCGCAAAGGTCCTGGGGCGGTCTCCCTTCCCATTCTCACACAACAACGCTGCCCGGGAGGCGGCATGCCGCTCCAGTTCCCCGGGATTGGGATCGCGGCCCACCTGGTGCCAGAGCCACGGGCGCGCCTGCGGGTCGGCCCCTTTTCCCCAAAATAACCGAGAGGGGTAAAAACAAAATTAATCAGCAAACAAAAAAACGCGGAGCCGGAGGTGGAGGGGATGGGCGTGGGCGGGAATCGGCGCCGAGGACACGGGGAGCGACACGGAGGACCCGGGGGCGCCGTGGGGCGCCGTGGGGCGCCGTGGGGCGGTCAGGTCCCTTTTGAAAAGCAAAAAAGACAGGGAAAAAAACGGGGAAAAAAGCTTTTGAGGCGATGAACCGGGACGCGGGTCTGCGCGGGATTCGAGGACACACGTGGGTTCAGGCTGTTGGGTCCGGCGGGGAACATTTCGTTGTCGTGAAATAAGCCGTCCCAGGGTGACCGTGGGGGCACTGGAGTCGCTGGGTATTTTTGTGGGGCCCCCACGGAGGGAAGAGGTCCGTCCACGCTGAGCGGGGACCCCCTCTGCCACCCCTTATCCCAAGGAAAAAAAACCCTGGATCTCAGCGTCCCTGCCTCAATCAGAAAAATCCACTTCGGCTTCGGGCGACGCGAGCGTCCGGGCCACGCGCGATCGCGGGACGTGTCATCCTCGGCCTCATATGGGGCTGATCCCATAAAAACAAATTCCTTGGAATTTTATTATTCCACACTATTTTTTGCAAAATCCCCGTCCCGCCCTGCGAGTGCGTGACCGTGGGCCGTCGGCACCTGCCGGGAAATCCACGCGCGGGTCGCAGCGCCGGCACCGCCTGTGAGTGAGGATTTGCGCGTGTCCCTTTCCCAGCCTGGCGTGCCCGGTGTGCGGGCCGACGGGGCCGTGCGTGGCCGTGGCGGGCGTCCCCTAGGACAGCGCGGTCGGGCCTGGCACCCGCCGCCGCGGGGACGGATTAAAATTTAACGACGGGGCAATTACCATAAAAGCGGCCGTGCAGGGGCCGCGCCGCCTCCAGGGAGGCCGCCGTCATATGTCAGAGAGGAAAAAAAAACCTCAATCCCGTGCAGACGGGGCCGCGAAGTGCCCATAAAAATCAATTAGGCGACACCACGCGGGGTTGCCGCGCCGGGGCGCGCGCCAATCCCGGACTCGGCGCCGTGGGGACTTTCCCTTCTTATTGTTTTTTTTTTTTAATCGGATTTTCCTTTATTTTCCGGCCTCGGGGAACCACCGCGTCCCGCACGGCGTTTCAATTTAGGGTCGGAACGGGCCGTAAATAAATCGCGCCCGGTGCCCTCCCCGTGGGCGCCGGGTCGCCCCGCCCGCTCCCGCGCGGCCCGCAGCTGTCAGCGGCCTAATCGGGACGGATGGGCGCGCGGGGCGGCGCGGGTGATTTAATTACGGGGACAGATCCGCGGGTGGGCGGCGCGGGGCGGAATGAAATGTCATTATTCACTGTCCGCGGCCCGCAATGGAAAGCGACTCGGACTGGGCGCCGGGGCGGGAGGCCGCGGCCGGCCGGGGAGGTCCGGCCGGGAGTCCCCAAACCCGCACGCGGACCCGGGTGTCTGTTGGGGTGCAGACCCCGCCGGGCGCCCCCCACCCCCACCCCCCGCGCCGGTCCCTCCCCGGCTGGGGCCGGACTTGCCCCAAATTGTGTTTTTTTGTCCCGCTTTGAGCACGGTTCTGGGCTCCAGGGTGTGGGGTCAGGGTGCGGCGGGGGACGACGAGGTGGGGGACACCCAGGGGTTCAGCCGGATGGCTGGAAGCCCCGACACAAGGGCACTTCCGGGTCCTCCCGGGGGCCACTCGGGAGTGCACGCGAGGTTTCCTCCAGGGCGTGCAAAGTCCCTGGGGCACAGTGGGCACCCCCGCGGCCGGGCCACACGGCGTGTGTCTCTGCTGACTGCTTATGTGGACTTTGCCATCCAGGCTTGTGGGGTGGGGACGTGGTTCTGGGGGCTCCAAGGGACCCCAAAGCCGGTCGGGAGTGAGGGCTTGTGCGGGAAGGAACGATTTTCCCACTGTGCCCCGTAATTCAGTCGCAGAGTGGCTGTTTCTCTGCATCCCGGGGAGCTGTGCTCCGAGAAAGCTCTGGAATCCGTTGTCCCCTTCTTTTGGGTGGGGTTTCACACCCCAGCACTATGGGGCAGGCTGACACAGGAGCGCCGCCAAGGTCCCAATCGCCTTTATCGAGAGAAATTTTTAAAAGGCCCCGCAGGGCGGAAATGGGGTGCCGCGGGGATCCTGACTTAACGCCCCACTCTGCTCCCGCCCGCAGGTTTGGTTTCAGAACCGCCGGGCCAAGTGCCGTAAGCAGGAGAACCAGATGCACAAAGGTGAGCGGGGCTGGGAGGACCCTGTTTGGGGGGACTCGGGGTTTGGGGGACCCCGCTGACGCCCGTCTCCCCGCAGGGGTCATCCTGGGCAGCGCCGGCCACCTGGACGCCTGCAGAGTGGCGCCCTACGTCAACATGGGCGCGCTGCGGATGCCGTTCCAGCAGGTACTGTGCCCCCACCCCTGCGCGGCGCCCCCAAACCGCGCGGGGTCCCCCAAACAAAGCCCCGCTGTGGGCACCAGCGCCCACGGGTGCGGGTTCTACCCGAGCGGGAAAGCGCAGCCGCCTCGGGCCGCCGGGAACGCGCCTTCTGCCCCATCTCCAGCATAGAGCCAGCTGGGGCGTCCGCTGGGAAGGGGGACCCCGCCCGGGATCCCCCAACTCCCTCACGGCCGCCCCCTCTTTTTAAAACATTACTGAAAAGATTTGGACATTGTTCACTGAGGCTGCACCGGAACGTGCCACTCCGCGTGGGCGGGTCTCGGGCCCTGACGATTTTTGGGGGGCTCAGGGAGGGGCGCATCAGGAGGCCCGAGTCTGAGCATAGCGGGGGGGGGGGGGGGGGGGGGGGGGGGGGGGGGGGGGGGGGGGGGGGGGGGGGGGGGGGGGGGGGGGGGGGGGGGGGGGGGGGGGGGGGGGGGGGGGAGACGGGACCTGGGGCGGCGGTGGTTACGGTCTGGAGTAGAGAAAAGGCTGGCGGGGCAGTCTTGGAGTATGGGACCCCAAAGTCCAGAGGACCCCAAAGTCCAGCTTATAGGAAGTCGAGGGATCCCCCCCAGGCCGAGGGCCGGCACCGCCACCGCCCAAGGGCGCCCTGCCCACCCACCCAGCTGGAGATTTGGGGCTCACCCCGCCAGGGAACCGGTCCCTGGCCAGCCGGTGTGTCCAGCCGGGCGCCCCGCAACCTGTGCACACTGTCCGGCTCTCTGGGGTCTCTGTCCCGCGGGGTCCCTGTCCCACCGGTGTACTTCTCCCACGGGGTCCCCTCTCCCACGCGGAGCCCGCTCCTACGGGATCATTCTCCCCAGGGATTCCTCCCACAGGTTGTCGCTCTCCCACAGACGACTCCCACACGTGGGTCCCTATCACACTCTACTCCTTCTCCCACGAGGTCCCTCTCCCCCGCGTTCCTCTCCCACTGGGTCCCTCTCCATGGGGTCTCTCTCCCACGAGGTCCCTCTCCCACAGGGTCACTGTCCCTAGAGATTCCTCTCCCACGCGGGGCCGTATCCTAAGCGGTCATTTCCCCCAGGCTTCCTCTCACACGCGTGTCCCTCTCCCACAGACGAAACTCCCCAACTGGGTGCCTCTCCCTGGCTTCCCTCTCCCACGGGCTCCCTCTCCACGGGGGTACCTGTCCCACGGCTGTCGTCTCCCATTGGGTCGCCTGTCCCACTCGGTTCTTTTACCCGTGACATCCCTGTCCACGGAGGTCCCTCTCCTACGCGGCTGTCTCTCCCACGTGTGTTTTCCTCGCACGGCTGTCCCTCTCCCCGGCAGCCTGTCTCCTATGGGTGTCCATCTCCCACGCGAGTCTTTTCCCATGAGGGTCCAAGTCCCACTGAGTCCCAGTGACCCTGTCCCACGCAGGTCCCTGTCCCACACGAAATTTCTCCCACGTGTCTCAATTCACAAGCGTGTCACTTCCTACGGGGTCTCTCTGTCCCACGGGGTCCCTTTCCCCGAGTTTCCCTCTCCCATTCAGGTCCTGCTGCCACTAGTCTTCCACGTCCCACGGGGTCCGTCTGCCCAGTGTCCCTGTCCCGTCTCCCACGGGGTCCCTTTCCCCAGGGTACCTCTCCCACGCAGATCTGTCTCCATCTCGAGTTTTCTCCCTCGTGTCAATTCACACGCGTGTCACTTCCTCGTGTTACTCTCTCCAGTGCGGGTCCCTTTCCCTAGGCTCTGCCCTCCACCTCGGGTCCCTCTCCCACGCGAGCATTTCTCCCACTCGAGTCTTTCACCTATGCGGGTCCCTCCCCACCGGGATTCCCGTCTCCCCGCTTGTCATTTTCCCACGCGAGTTTCTTCCTCGGAGGTTCCTCTCCTTCGCTACTTCTCTCCCACTTTCGTAAACTCACACGATGGGTACCTCCCATGGGGGTCGCTGTCCCGCGCGGGTCCTTCTCCCACGGTGGGTTTGCTCCCACGCGGGACCCTTCTTACGGGTTCCCCGCCCCACGCGAGTCCCGCGCCCACGAGGACCCCCTTCCCTGGGCGCGCCTCCCCCACGCGAGTCCCTCCCACGCGCGCGCCCTCCCCGGGGCGCCCTCTCACGCGTGTCCCCCCGCCCCCGCAGGTGCAGGCGCAGCTGCAGCTGGAGGGCGTGGCGGCGCACGCGCACGCGCACCTGCACCCGCACCTGGCGGCGCACGCGCCCTACCTGATGTTCCCGCCCCCGCCCTTCGCGCTGCCGCTCGCCGCCTCGCTGGCCGAGTCCGCCGCCGTGGCCGCCGCGGCCGCCGCCAAGAGCAGCACCAAGAGCTCCAGCATCGCCGACCTGCGGCTCAAGGCGCGCAAGCACGCCGAGGCGCTGGGGCTCTGACCCGCGCCGCGCGGGGCGCGCCGGGACCTGGGGGCGCGCGGCAGCCGCCCGAGCCCAGTGGCCGCGGGGCGCGCCTCGGCGGCGGGGCCGCGCGCCCAGGACCGCGCGCGTCCCGGGGACCCGCGAGGCCTCGTCGCCCCCTCCCCAACGGCAGCTGGAACCCCGAAACTTGTGCATGCGGATGGTCACGACATGCCTAGGGGACAGACGCTACAGTTCGTGTCAGCCAACCCCAGCGGGCGCCAAGGTCCCGGGGCCGGTCTCCCGCGACGGCGCCGTCCGTGGGTCCCGCCGGGAGCTGCACGGACACTCTTTGCAGAACTCGTGAGGATTTGAATGTGGATGTCCCCCCCCCCCCGCAAGTTGGGGCGACCTGGGTCCCCGCTCTGCTTCCATCGTGGGCCCCTTCCCCAAACGCAGCAATAACCAAGGCCCTGCGGCCAGCACTGCCCGGTCCTACGCCAGAGGCGGAAAAGGGGATAGAAAACGGGTGACCTCGGACCCGTGGCCTGGGCTGGGGGCAGCACGTTCCCGCCCCCGCCCCCCCGGGGGCCCCCACAAGAGACTCAAGACCCCAAGACGCTCAGAATCCGCTGCTGCACCAGGGAACGGGCGGTTTTTATAACTTTTTGAAGCATTTGATTGTCGAAGGGAATTCGCTTTTTTTTGTTTGTTTTTCAGGCTGTTTTTGCAGAATTCAGAAGCAAAAAAAAATGGGCCCCGGGGGTGGCGGGGTGGGCCGGGAGCGCCGGAGGCCGGAGTGGCAGTGATGTCGGACTTTTCGTGAAATGCAATGAGAAAGAAAAAAAAAACACGCAGGAAAGTGCAATACTGTAAATATAATAGATTAAAAACAAAAAAAGAAAGAAATCGGCGTGCTGAGCCCTGCCGCCTCCTTGGGCTGTGGGGGCTGGGCCCGCGCGCGGCGTCTCTCGGCTCCACCCCTGCGTCGCAGCTTGGGTGGGTGCAGAAATCACACCTATCCACGCGTCACGGACCGTTTCTCCCCTACCTGCGTCTGGCGTGTCCCCCGCAGAGCCGTGGCGAGAATCCCAGATGACGTGGGTGTAATCATACTTCTCTCTCCTGAAAAAAGGAAAGGTTACTAAGCCGGTGTGGTGGTGCCAGAGGCCTGGGGTCGCGACCCTTGGGGAGGCCAAGGCAGGAGCGTGTCCGAACCCGGCCTGTCCCACGGAGACATCTCCTCCAAATCTAAATTCCGAGCGGCTGGCAGGTCTCGGGAGGGGGGGGGGGGGCAAGGCCTCACGAGGCACACGGGGAAAATAAATCCCCAATAAGTGGCCAGTCCCCACCTGGCCGTGTCAGCACCTTGGGGGGCCCAGGCTGGCTCCGGGCCGATATCCTGAGGACATGGCCAGCCCTCCGCATTGTTCGCCGTGGGTTTGACACAGGCCAGGTCACCCACGCGGGGTCACGGGGAGAGTTGGGTGCACGGTGATGGCGGTGCCGGCCGGGGACACCCGCTGCCCTGTGTTCTGAGTTATTTTAAAGGACCTGTCCTTGGCCAGGTGAGCAAGGCCCTGGGGTCACTGTCAGGATTAAGGTGCGCCTGCGATTTCGGAGTGCAGGATGCACAGCCAGCACGTTCTCATCGTCACTTTGTTATTTCATTTTATCTTATTATTTTGCTGCCTTATTTTGGGGAATATTGCCCAGTCTCTGCCTGTCCTTTTCCACGTCTCGAACGCCAGTGGCCGGCGGGTCCCCTTGGCCACACGGGGTAGATTTTGCCCCAGGAAATTTCGATTTTTGTTGTTGTTGTTGTTGTTGTTGCTAAATGCAGAAGAAAGTTTGGAAGGACAGCCCCAGCGTGGGAGACGCGGTGCCTGCGTGTTTTGTGTATTTATTTTTTCTGTTTTCCCTTCGTCGGTCCGGGTTCCACGCTGAATGCGGACGCGCTGTGTTCACGCTGCCGGGTGCCAATTGCGGCCTGGCACCTGGTGGTTTTTTTCCCTGATTTCTGGAGTCTGTTGCTTGTTGATTTTTTTTTTCCCTTTTCCACTTCTTTCATTTTTTTCTCCTCCCGTCCTTGTTCTCCGATTTACGAGCCGTGAGCGTGATTTATGGCCGAGCCCCCGGCCGATTTATGAACACGAGGTGTGTGTGATCCCCGGGCCTTTTCGGGGATCGCTAATAGGAGACGGGAACGGAACAAAGCCTGCCGGGTCGCAGGAAGAAACAGAATTATGATCCCGGCTCGTGGGTGAGCGTGTGTTTTTATTTTTTGGTTTGTTTTCATTCATTATTGGGTTTCTCGGCCATGAACGCAGAGGACCCCCAGACAGAAAAAACTCAAACACCCTGGTTTCTTTCTTTCTGTCTTTCTTTCTCTCTCTCTTTCTTTCTTTCTTCCTTTTCTCTCTCTTTTTTCCAGGCCATGCAGTTTGAATGTATGTCGTATAAAATTCAACATATCAATAAACTTATAAAAATTTGTATTTGAGTGTTAAAAAAATATGCATAGATGGCGCCGTGACCCTCGTCATCTACCAAAATAAAAAAAAAGGTCCCGCTGGGGAGCTGGGGTGCCGCCGGCTGCCCAAGATGTGGGGCATTTGTAGGAGAAAAAAAAGACCCTCATCAATTTTTCTCTGGGCCCGTTTCCTGCCTTATGCTTGGGCCGTTGTTAGCTGGGGCCATGGGCTCATTTTGAGGAAGAAAAAGAGAAAAAAAAAGTCAATGAATGACACACACAAGAAAAACAGTTGTTGCTGGGAGTGAAAACAGATTCCCAGAGGCCCCCGAGAGAAGGGGGTGCCCAGGGTCACAGGGGTGCAGCGGGCACCAGGGCAGGTGGCTAGGTGTCTTTCCACGAGAAATGCGCCCTGAGAGCCACAGATTCTCTCATGAGACATCGGCTGTGGGAGGCTGAGACAGGAGGATCCCAAGTTCCACCTGGCCCCGGGGTACTGAGCCAGACCCGGTGTCAAGATGAAATAATATAAAACAAGAAGCTCACTGTGAAAGGCCTGAGTTCCATTCGCTGTAGCACAGAGACAGAGAGACAGAGACAGAGAGAGATCTCTCCCTCTTCGTAGCAAGAGGGCACCCGGCCTGCACCGGGTCCTCCACCCCCGCCCCCACTATCCATTTAGGCCATGGGGCAGGCGCTTGCACACGCACTAACTTGCCCAGGCAGGACTCGAACCTGCACTGGAGGTCCGCCTGCCTCGGCCTCCCAGGGGGCGGAGAGGATGCAGCAGAATTCCAAGCAGTTACCCCAAGGTGAGCAGAGCCCTGGTCTCCGTCAACCGTCTGGAGGATGTTGCTCTCTGACTGCTTTCCTTTTCTTTTCTTTCTTCTTTCTTTCTTTCTTTCTTTTCTGTGGGTATTCCCAGGGTCCACGCCCATTCACCCCTTTAAATCTCATCTGTCCTCACCGGAGGCTATTCCGACGGGACCCCGGGAGGCCGGCTGGTAAAGGGGGTCCCCTGGGCCGGCGCTAACGCTAACGGCAGCTCTGTCTGTGACACACAGAAGCGCTTTTCCTGTTCCTTGTGGGTTTCTAAGGGGGAAAATAAATAAATAAATAAATAGAAGAAAAAAGTATTCACGGGACCCAACAGAGAGAGATTGTAAAACCAAAGGATGAACTAAAACGCAGCTGACACCCCGGCCAAGCGGCCCAGGCCTGCCAGGCTGCCCCGGGAGGCCGAGACAGGAGGGTGTCCGCCAGCCTGGGCTCCTGGGCACCCCACTGAGACCTCAGCCCCCAACCGAATGAAAACCACGGGGGCCTGGTGACAGGCCTGAGATCAATGTGCGCTACTGAAAAAAGAGAAATCTCTGGAAATAAAAAGCCCGTTTCCTGCCCCTTTCGGCCCCGATGTGTGTGATTCCGTCAGGACACGTCCGAGTCCCAGACTCACGCTCGGCTTCCGGGAGGAAATCCGCCCGGATTTTCCCAGAAAGTTGAGGGGCTCAGAGAATAAAGGCTCATTGTCCAGGGTGCTCCGTGGGCACTTGATCCGTTTCCTCCTTCTTTTAGTGTGTGCGTGTGTGTGTCCGAAACCACGAACGTGGAGACTCCAGGCTCAGCAGAAACGTTTCTATCCCATAAAAGTCAGAAGAACCTAATATCGCCAATTCCGCACCGTTCGACGGTTTGTGACGGTAGGTGTGGCCGTGTTGGAAAGCTGGGGACGTGTGGCTTGGGGATCGGGTCAGTCTGACCTGCACGTCTGCACACACCCTGCTCCCAAATAAAGTTGCATTTTTCTAATTCTAGAGGATGGGGACTTTGAGGAGTGAATTCCAAGGCCTGTGGCTTCTCTGGGTTCTTGGGGACCTGAGCCCCGGGTCTCTGAGGCGGGCGCAGGAGCCCTGAGTACAGCGGTGGTATCGTTGGATCTGAGCTGCGAGTGGCGGTGGGAGCTCAGGTGTGCTGAGTGCACACTCTTCAGAAGAGAAACACGGGGCCCGGAGAAAGGGCACAGCTGTTAAAGAGCCGGTGTTCTCGCAAGCTCAAGGCCCGGAGTTCAAATCCCCAGCACCACGTTAAAAAAAAGAAAGACAGAAACTCAGGCAAGCCTTCTTACCCATTACCAATTAACAGATATTTCGGAAACGAAGCTAGAAGGATCCGGAAACCAAGTCAATCAATCCGTCTCCAGAAAAATGGTTTTCAGAAACCAAAGTATTAATAGATTTCAGGACGAGCTACGAAAAAAAATGATCTGAGCGCCCAACCGGTCAACGTCTCTATCTGCCCCCCTGGGTTTTATCATATCCATTTCCATATTTTTTTCTTTTTAATCTAAATGTGGCTCTCACTCCCACAGGAAACCCCACGCCGCCCTCTGGAGATTGGCCGGTTTGGGTCCAGCCCACGGGTCTGTCAATCAGGAGCCAAACCCTGACCCGCTGGTGAGGCGGGGTCTGGCCTTTCCCCGCCCACCGCGGCCACTCTCCATGGGAATTGGCTGGCCGGGGTCCCCCCTAAAGTGCTAAGGGCGGGGCCTGGCCTTTCCAGCTCCCCGCCTGTGTTATCCCACCCAGCAGGGATTGGTTGTTGACACAGATCCCACCCATGCCCCGCCATGGCGTCCTGCCTTCCCAAGAGGTGGTGGCTGTCACTGAGTTTTTGATCATCCCGTGTGCTGTGTTTTCTACAGACACACTGAGAGTCAGTCACCTGGGCAGCGTGGAACCTATGGGAAAGACAGGAGCAGAAAGACAGAGAGACAGAGACAGAAAGAGAAAGAGAAAGAGGAACAGAGACAGAGAGAAACAGAAAGAGGAGCAGAGAGAGAGGGAGAGAGGGAGGGCGATCCCGGCGCCCGTGTGGGCTGCAGCGACCTAATTCCTTAGGACTCCGGGCGCGCCGCTCTGCCTGCTCGCTCCAGGAGAATTTCTTCTTAATTTACGACTCCGATGCCGTGTAAAACTGCAACCGCAGGGTTTTTTTTTTTCCTCCCCGTAAGTATTTCGGCAAGTTCTCCGGATTCCAGTCCTACAACCGTTTGCTGCGTCTGAGGAGAAAGCCCGGGGCTAGAGGGACGGCGCGTCCCGGACCCCGGACTTCGCGTCTCCCGCACTCAGCGGCCACCCGAGTTTATTTATTCTTTTCCCCATTAGACCCCCCAACATCTCGGCCACCCTGACCTTTCTCATATTAAAGAAACCGCCTGTTATTTTATCCTCTGATTCACAGCACGCTTTCCTACAAATGGCTCAGATCTATCTGTTTTAACGACCGAGTAATACTCCACTGTGCGGACGTATCACCTCTTTTTCCATCGGTGCACGGATAGCCGGTGACCCAACTGAGGTCGCCCGCAGCTGCCCGGCCGCTGACACAGGCGCCACAAGAACGGGTGTAGACACACTCGTAGCAAAATCCACTCAAAGTGGATCAAAGACCTGGACACGGCCCGGTTTCTGCTGACACCTGTGTAGGTTTTGCTCTGGTGTTCCTGGGTGACCATGGACTCCCAGCCTGTGAGTCCTGGGGCGCCTGGCATCTGCTCCCGACCACCGCGTCGGCGACCAGGCTCACACGCACGGTAGCCGGCACTGGGCCCGGTCTTTTTCAGGGCTGCGTACTGATCCTTCCACCCACTCTGTGGATGGAGCTCCCGCTGTATCGGCCCACACTGGTCCGTCCGGGGATGCTTCTGCTTGCCTTTCATCCGCCTGGATGCACAAGGTGCGTTGGCCTCTCCTGTGTGTCCTGAGAACACTGGCCTCGCATTCAGGGCCTACCTGACACGGGACGGCCTCACCCCGAGATCCTTCACGGCATGGCCCAGACACCGTTTTCAAACAAGGCCCCATGGACCATTATTTGGGGGTCCAGCACTGGGCTGTGGACTTTGGGGGCTGGAAAATTCAACCCTTGAGGATGTCCTTTGGGTTCAGAGGCCTTTTCCGGGCAAATGTCCGTGAGTGTCCATCCATCCTGCAGGGCCACGATACGCGGTCTGACAGAGTTCAACCATTTGGTTCCAAAGCAGAAATGACACATTTGGTGGCCCCCCTCCCCCTCCGCTTGTCCCTTTCCCGGATTCTCTGTCCCATCTTCCCCAGGTGCAGGAGACGGGCGGGTTGTGCAGAATGAGGTGGGTGGGCACGGTCCCTTCCAAGAGGCTCATTTTAGGGCATCTTGGGCCCCCCATTTTTGTCATGACCCCAGTACCTGGCTACCTCGGCGTCCCACGGAAGGGACCCCCACCTCCTCCCTGAGGAACCTGTTATTAAAGTCATGAAGGCAAAAGCCCAGCAGACCAGACAGGGCTGGGGGGGGGGGACTTAAGCCGAGTCAGGCGTTTTTAATAAAAATTCATTAAATCTCGTTGGTAAGGGCGAGAGCTGCACACGGGGGCCAGGCCAGGCCCCGGGCTCGGGGTGCTTTGAACGTTCCTCTCGCACGACGCGAGGCCTTCCTGTCCTGGGGGAGTTCCTGTCCACGCAGACACATGGTCCGGGCACTTCGGGGTCCAGGGTCTGGGGGTCCTCAGCCTCCCCAGGGTGGGATTCTCGTGTCCCCTGGTGATGGTCGTGGGCAAATACCGGGCTCCGTCACCCACTTTCCCAGGACAGGGGGGCAGCAGCCGGCCCCGGTGGGAGCGGGGAGCTCCAGGTACTGCCCTCAAGGGCTGGGGGCGCAAACAAACTTAGGGTTCTAACTGAGGGCCTGGGGAACAGACAGAGACAGAGAGAGAGGGGCTTTTAGCCCTGAGCCAGCAGCCCATGGCACATATCTCGGACCCCATCCCTCAGGTCCTCGGGGACCCTGGGCCCCAGGGGTTGCTCTGAGATGCACCGGTTCCCCCACACCTTGTGGGATGTTGGGAATTCCTAGGGGAAGGAGCTGTGGGTCTGTGGGTCCGTGGGCCGGCCTGTCCCTAGTGGCCACAGAGGCCACGTCGCCTGTCCCTGGTGCCCCCGGACCCCACGTCGCCTGTCCCTGGTGCCCCCGGAGCACACGTTGCCTGTCCCTCATGCCCTGCCACGCACAGGGGGCTCTCCTTCTGTGCCCGCGGACTCCTCACCTTTTCTGGCTAGTCCTCCAGTCCTGGGTCTCTGGCCCCCGTGGCGGGAGGCCTGCACCTGACCCGTCACGTGACCTTGCTGACAACTCTCAGGGCTATGCCTGCTTCACACCCGATTCCCATCGTGGGCCGGCTGGGTGGACTCCAGGTCCCTGAGAGGCCCTGCCCAGACTTCCTTCCTCCTGTCCATCAGGAAAGACATGGCCTCCAAGTGTCCCCCAAGACCCAGCTCCCCCGGAGGGGCCTGGGCAGCACCCTACCTGGCAGGTCCTTCTGGGATGCTGTGATGGCACATGGCAGATTGGCACGGACCCAGGGACACAATCCCCGGAAGAGGCCAACGGGGAGAAGCCACGGGGGCTTACCACCCACCGGATGTGGTGTACAATCATCCTGATGGGAGTGCGGGGCCTGCTGGGTCCGAACATGACCTTGCCCAAAGCCACCCACCCACCCGACCTGCAGGACAGGGCCTCAGGGCATAGCCACAACCTTGGGAAACTGGTTCCTCCTGAGTCTGATTGCCAAAAACGTCTCCTCACCAGTCATTATAGGCCCAGAGTGATGGATCACGGCACAGGAATGACAACAGTGTTGTGGTAGCCCCCGTGGCCGGAAACGGGAACATCTAAAATCGCTGACGTGTCCATCAAAGGATGAATAGGAAAAAAAAAAAAAAACAGAAGGCCTGATAGTTCAGGCCCATTATCCCAGCATGCTGAGAGGCTGAGGCAGGAGGATCCCAAAGTTCATTACCAGCCCAGGGAATTGAGCCCCTTAGGGGGATTCTAACTGAAATTCAAGAATAAAGAATGGGCTAGGGGTGCAGCACAGTGTGAAGGTCCCGGACTTGACCCACAGTACCACGCCATGACTGGTGTACGTACACACGGAATACTACGCTGACATCAAGAAGATAAATTTGAGTCATGTGCAGGAAACAGATGCCCCTTGAGACCACCAGCCAGTGAACGTTGAGCACTGCCTGGGTTCCCTCGGGTGAGGGACCCCGAATGTAAGTGACTAAAGGAACCAAGTGAACCAATGTACAAGACCCAAGTCCAGCACACATCTAGACCATCCGCATCGACTTTCCTACAGGACCCAGTCAATTACTGTCTTACCCAGTTTTCCACTAGAGTGCTGTCCACAGGGTCTTGCTCTGGTAGGACGCAACACTGGTGTCTGGACCTGCTCGGAGCCAACTCTGTCCTGTAAACTGGCTGTTCCTGACGGGTCCTCCAAAGTGGATTCATTACGTGACCGTGCTCTGGGCCTCACCTTTAATGACAGTCACATTGAAAAATAACAGACGAGGTCTTTAGTTCCTTTAAGTTGGAAACATGAGCTCACGTGCCTGACTTTAGCAAATGCTTGAACAACCCCTGGAATTCCTGGGGTGCCTGAATACTTAGGGAACTGGAAGAGCCCAGTGGGTTGTGAATTTGGGACAATAATCTGCATCCCTAGTGGGAGGTCAGTCATTTAAATCCTGACACATTTTCAAAACAATCCAGAGGTGGTGACTAGGTTTTTTTCCCCCTTAATATGACCATAGTGTCAGATCCTGTGCAGAAAGGTAGAGGGAAAGCTAGCAGTGGTTCCACGGACACAGGGCACCTCCTCCTGAGTTTACATGTGTTTCATGAGAAAATTTCTTCCCAATGGCATCTGGGGGATACTGACCTCCTGGAGTCTTCCCCTGTTCTGCTCTGGGGCCGGCACTGAGCCACTCTTTTTCTAAACTCTCCTGTGCGAGGCACAGGAGAGGACAGGAGGTTCTCATTTACATATGATACGGATGGAGAGTGGGTGTGCTTAGGTGGCGCCCTTCAGTGACACGCGGGACTCATCATGGAACACGGAGCAACAGCTCCTTCCAATCCTCTCCCAGAATCACCAGGCAGAATCAAGATTACCGGGAGGCCAGAGACCCTGACAGGTGGTTAGTCACACCAAACCTGGTTTCTACAAACCACGCCAGTGTTTTTCTCTTCTAAGACTTTTAATGCAGTAAGCAAACTACTACTATGCTAGTGTTGAGAAGCCTGGGGTGGGGGGCGCTGGAGGAATACTCAAGTTCAATTCCCCAGCACCACATAAACTGGGCGTGGTGACACCTGTAATCCCAGCATTCGGGAGGCTGAGACAGGAGGATTGTCATGAGTCTAAGGCAAGCCTGGGCTCTGAAGTGAGTTCAGGACCAGCTTGAACTATAGAGTGAGAACCTGACTCAAAAAAATTCTTTTTTAATTGTGTTTTGATTAACAGTGCTTAGCAAATATTCTTAAAATAAATCTCCACACATAATTCATGGGTCTGTCCGATCGCACACTTCTGACACAGCTGATTCTCATCCTTTCATTTCTTTTCAAAAATCAAAAACAAAAGTGAAAACAAACAGAAACTACCCATGCTACATACGGGCCCCCTGTCGCGTTCCTTCGGCCTCCTCCTGTGATCCTAACTCTTCCGGATCTGGTATTTCTTACATATGTTCAGATTTGTATGTATTTCTACTCACTACTTTGACTATAAATTGTACACCTGTGCCCAGGTGCATGTGTGTTTCACACGCTTAAGGACAGCCGCTGGCTGCATACACGGTCCTGGGTGTCAACTGTTTGAGGACCTTTAGCTTGGAGGACATCCGGCTCCCTTGTTCACTTGTGTCCTCTGGAGGCATTTCTGAGAGCTAAACTGGGGCGTGTGCCTGGGCAACACGGGTTCCCATCGGCTGCTCACCCTGCTGCCGAGGGGTCCTCGCCGTCCTCCTCCTCCTGGGGTTTGGTGGCTCGCTGCCGGCGACTCATGAAAGCGGGCCGAGGGGGTCTCAGACCTGAAAGACGCAAACTCTTCCTTCTGAGCAGGTGAGTGCCATGTGGAGGGACAGAAGGCGGCCATGGCGGGAAGTACCCCATGGGCTGGCTGGGCGCAGAGTGCTCATCAGAGCTCCGCAAAGCTGGTACTGCGGCCGCCCCGCTGCCTGGCAAGACCACCCCGTCCCTGCAGCCTGGCCTCCTACAGAGGGATCTGTGAGCAGCTGTAGGTCCCCAAGGATGAACCCCCGTCACACAGGGACGGGACACCGGTTCTGGGCCGCAGGCTCCTCTGACCCAGGCTCAGACTGTTACCTAAGGACAGCAGTGCATTGTCGTTGTTTTTCACATTCCGGTAACGTTTTTTTCCATCTCTCCCATCTTTGCCCATTCTTCCTTGGAGAAGTGTATGGAAATGTCTCTGAAATCATCTTTGACCTGGATGGGACAAAAAGAAACACTGCTGGTGCCCTGCTAGCCAGGGTGCACGACGCAGCTTGGTCCTCGGCACCTCAGGACCACAGTCGGGCTCCGGAGGCTGAGACCCGCCCGCCCTTTCCCCCCACTCCTTCCCTTCCCTCCCTCTCTTGCTCCCCGCTTCCCTCTCCGATGCCTCTGTAACTCGGCAAACCCTGGCGGGCCCTGGCACCCCAGGAGGGGCCCTCACAAGGCCACGCGTGTCTCCCCACCCGCAGGCCTCTGGCCCATCCGGGAGGTCTGTCCCTCACCTTCCTCCTGCAGGCCGCTCCAGGCTCTGTGGACGTCGCCTACCCGATGCAGCCCCTCAGAGCCGCACCCCTAAGCATGACGGTAGGAGCGGGATCACAGGCGACCAATCAGCACCCAGACGTGAGCTGCGGGGCGGGCAGAAAGGAGCTCCCGCCTGCCAGTCAGGAGAGCAATGGCAGCTCAGGCGGTGAGGACCACAGGCTTTTCCCGCCTTCAGAAAACCCGCCCACCTCCTGGGGATTGGCCGACCCTGGCCCCACCCATGTGCCTGTCAGTCAGGAGAGCAAAGGCGTCCTGAGCGGTGAGGCCTGCAGGCCTTTCCCGCCTACAGAAGCCCCGCCCACCCCGGGGTGATTGGCTGACCTGGGCATGTCTCCAGTCAGTCAGCAACACCACCTCGGCCAGCCACTGAGGGAGGGGCCTCTCCTGTCCTTCCCACAGAGGTCCCGCCCCTCCCCTCAACGATTGGCTGACCTGGGCCACTCTCATGCGTCTGTCAGTCAGGACAGTAATGAGGGCCGGCAGTGCTTTGCCTCCTACGGTAGCCCCGCCCACTGCACGAGGATTGGCTGACCCGAGCGGCGTCCATGCGTCCTGCCAGTCAGCAGCACAACCTTGGGCAGCCAGTGAGGGCGAAGCCTGGCCTGTCATTCCCACCCCAAGGTCCCGCCCCTCCCCACGGGGATTGGCTGACTTGGGCCCCACCCATCCGCGCTATCCTGGCCCCAGGAGGTGTTCCCCCCCTCCTGGGAAAGGCCCCGCCCCCCGTGCAGGGATTGGCCGGTAGAGCCGCCCTCGAGTCTCATTGGACCTTGCACCCCCGCTCCGTGAGCAGGCGCTCGTGGTGTCACGTGGAGACCATGACCCGCTAAGTCGTGGGGTTTCCAGATTCCCTGCCAGCTTATCCCGCCATAGCCTGGCAGCTGCGGGGTGAGGGGCGTCCGTGACCCCGCCGAAGGGGCGGCACTTCCGTTTCCTGCACGGGGAACACTACCGGAAGCCGGGAAGAGGCGAGTGACGCAACACGTACAACAGTCCAGAAGGGGCCGGGGCTGTGCTCAGGCCGGCGCTGGTGGGTGGGAATGCGAGGCCCGCCTGGGCCGTGGATCTCAGGATCCCAACGGCAGCGCCAGGCCCTGGGTTCGAGTCCCCAGCAGCCCGTCGCCGGGCGCAGTGCCGCACGCCTGGCGTCCCTGCCCTCGGGAGGCCGAGGCCGGAGCGGGGCCATGTGCCGTGCAGCCCGGACCCCTTGCTGGCGTGGAGACGCCCCATCTCCAGATCAAACACGTCCCTCCCTCGGGTGCGGAGGCCGCCCCGTGCAAAGGCCCTGGGCTCCGTTCCCCGCGGAAAACCGACGCCCAAAACACCCTATTTTTTTTCTCCTGTGCCCATCTGGGTGGAGAGGACTCCACGTCCAGGGTGTGAGTTTTGCCACGCCGACCCTCCAGTCCACTCACGGGCTCCCAGACATTCACGCTCACACAAACCTGGGTCTGTGTGTGTGTGTGTGTGTGTGTGTGTGTGTGTGTGTGTGTGTGTGTGTGTGTTTGGGGTTTGGGTCCTTATTTTTCAGTGACGTGTGGTTGTAAATTTCAATTCCCAGCGGCCACGCTCGCTTCTGGATCGGATTAATTACCGGAGGTGTTTGGCCGCGGCCTGGTGATTTAGGAAGTGTGGGGCCTTCCGGACCGGGTGGGGGCTTGGGCTTGCGACCGGAATTTTTTTTTTTCTTTGTCTTTGTTTGGTGTTTCTTTCCTGAGTTCAGCGCAGGCCACTTTCATTTCATTCCATTGTTTTATTTATTTACTTTCCCTGGTCCCAGGGCCTCTGCCGGGAGCCCCACCCCCAGCCCGTTATGTATATATTGATCTGTGGGTTGATTTATTAATTTATTCCATTTTGATGTCGAGGCAGGGTCTTGCTCTGGTGACCAGGCTGGGCTCAAGTTGGAGATCCTCCTGCCTCAGCCTACTACTGACCATCGTCGGGATGAAGTTCCTGCCCCAGCAGGCGGAACTTCTTGTGCATTTTGCAGGTAGGTGACTCTTTATCCACGGTTACACTCTCTCTCTTTCTCTCTCTCTCTCTCTGCGTCCCAGATTTTCTGAGAACCGTCTTACTTTCCTCCATTCCCCACTCCTACAATTCTCCCTCCTCTGAGAAGCGATTTAAAAAAAATGAATACAGAAACCCGCGCGGATGGCGGAGGTGTTGGGTTTCCTGGCAGGGGCCCGGGCGGCAGGCCAAGTCTTGTGGGTGGGTCGCGGCCAGCGTGGGTGGCTCCTATAAAATCCAATTGCCCTATAAAATGTCCGGCACACTTAAGAAATGCAATTACTCATAATGGACTGTAAGTGCTGGCCGGGGA